>CAJNOL010003453.1:0-22535 GCA_905250125.1 Rotaria sordida
AAACCAGCAAAAAGCACGAGACTTGAAAGAAAGAAAGTATTAAACGATCAGTTTAAAGTTACATGTACAGGAAAATATTAAAGATTTCTAAAATATCAGCCTACCCAGATAACGACAGATTCGACTGGGTCACATGTCGAGTTAAGAGACATGAAACAATCATGACGCAATTTAACATAAAATGAAAAAAGTTCATGAAAGTGTCATTCGGTCAAGAAAAAAATATTTTGTTGTCCGCCGACATTATAACTAAGAAAAGAAACGAAGAAGAACGTGAACAAAAATAATGCTGTCCAAAAAATAGACGAATATATATTTTTCTTTCGACAGTTATTTCATTATTTCCGAAGAAGATATGATATATATATATGTGAATAAAAAATCATTGATTCACACATGAATGGATCGAATAAATATCTTTTTCAATAATACTTTTTAACATTTAATGATAACAACAATGAAATCTATTGAATGTTTGCCGAACGAACTTTGGTTATTATTTATGAGTTTTCTTCCACCAATCGATCTTTATAGAGCATTGGCTGGTCTTAATCATCGTATTAATTATTTACTTTCTTCTATGACTCCACGTCCGGTTCTCGATACATCTCAATGTGCTGGTGATAGAATATGTTTTTCTGATCTTCTTCAATTAATCGAAGGCAAAGATATTTGGTCTCAATTTCTTCTTTCTTCAATCGATACAATTCGTCTTTATGACACATTGGCTAGTGATGCACTTTGTACATACTATCAATCTCCAAAGCATTTTTCTTCAAATCAAACTTCTTTCTTACATTTATTTCCTTCACTTCGTCGATTGTATATAACAGGAATTTCTGATAAAATCGAAATATCACAACTGTTTGTTCCATTATTCACTACGCTTTGTGATGTTCATTTCACATTTGATGCATCTATGTGCTGCTCATCGTACTATAAAGTGGTGAATGGTTTTACTGATCATGGTTTATCATTTTATCGTATGGTATTTGATGTTGAAGATGGTAAGTTTCTTGGTCAGTTTTGTATCAATCTTTTTGATCTCAAATAAAAGTTTGTTCTTTCGCAGATTGATAACACTCTACACTAAATGATCTAATTGAAAGAAGGAATGAAAGAGTGATAGTAGAAAAATAAAAAAGTGCGAGCATCATGATATCATCTGATCTGAATAAATATTCAAATGTTTGAATTTTCTTTTAGATGATATTAGTGAATATTCGGATTCAAATGAATATGAATGGAAACGAATGTATTTACCAAATACTGTTTATTTATCACTCTATATCAAACGATTAGATGATCTATTCAATCTTCTTGATACTCAAGCATTACCTGTTCTTGATCATCTCAGTGTTGCTTTTATCACACGTGATCTCGAATACGATGTAAAAATGATGAATGTTAACAATATAACAAGTCGTTTACGTTCTCTCAAACTCAGTCACATGTCAATAAACAATCTTCTCATCTTTCTTTCATTCGTTCATATGCCTTTACTCGAAAAGCTCACACTGATTGATATTCATGATAATAGTAAGTTTAATAAATGAAAATTTAGATATTTTACAAAATGAATTATTTCAATTTCTTGGAAAATCTATTTATATCAGTTTATCTTTTCAATTTCTAACTAAACATTGAATTGTTTTTTTTAAATTTAGCACTCAATCGTCTTAACGAGTTTCAAAAATATTTTGAGACAAAGAAAAATCTTCCTGCTCTTCGTCCATCATCATTTCGATTTCTACTTCGTTTTCCTGGTAAACTTGAAAGTAAATGGAATAAATATCGTTATTTGCAATGGCCACTTGATGTTGTCAACATTGATCATTGTCTTGAAGAGCATCGTTTATCTGTTGTGACATACTATCGTTCACGAACATTATCACTACCAAAGAAATATTCTCTTCTTATTTTTACTCGTTCATCTCTGCCTTTCCATCGAATTATACACAATTATTCTGCTGCAATGACACTCAAACAAACATCATCAATTGAATGGACTTGCGATTACCTTGACAATTCTGAACAAATTTTTGAAGTTTTATCAAAGTTTGGGACGATAAAGAAACTCAAAATTGGAACATGGTCCGGAACAAAATTTCAAAATGTATGTGAAAGTCTCATTACTCAAACGCGATTTGGGAAAGACTATTCCAAGTCCTCATGTACACATCTGAATCAACCTTTTTCTCATATTATTGACACGCATGGATCATAACAGTTGCTATCTGAGCTGAGCAAGAATTAAATCTCTCGAGTACGAATACTTTGTCCAGCTCTGGTTGTCACACTATAGGGATCTAAAACGAAGTACGCAAGATAAGAACTTCGTAAAGATTAATGACAGGTAATAGATATTTGTTCCGAAATCGAATATTTCTCCAACAAAAAGATATTAGATTGACAAAGTGATCTATGTCAAAATTGCTTTTTTTCTGAAGTTTTGATGCATGAAATGCTCAAACTTCAAGATTTGTCCATGGCACTTGAGTTTCTTTTTAAGCAACTCAAATACTGTATATATGGGAGAAAAAGTCAATCGTATAGAAATAAATAAAAGAAATCACTATGTCTCTGTTAGCTGTTTAAAAAGTTATGTGTGCTTCAGTGGTAAGAGGATAGTATTGCATCTTGTGGTATGTGGACAGTTCCTCGTTGAGCAAAATTCATATTGGTGCTTGAATATTTTTTTATTTTTAGATTGCTGCTAAATCTATTATCTTTTCATCACCATCTGATCGACTCCAATTAGATAAACTTCATTCACTCACATTGTTCACAACTGAGAGTTCAGACAACTTTCTATTGAAATCGCAACAACATTTCTTTCTCCGTATACTTCTTTCAGCAACAACGCAACTTGTTAAATTAACTATCAATTGGAATTATATCATGAGCATCGATTCAAATTTTACCAGTGAACCTTCTGCTGTCTCACCTCTTCTCAATTTACGTCATTTACATTTGTGTTATTTCAATGTAGATGGTAATTAACAGTTGTCAACATTCTAAAAACATAAAGACATGAGTTTATCTAAAACAGATACCTATTTATGTGAATATTAATCGTAAGATGAAAACTATCACAGATATGATTGATTTGGATAATTATAGTCATTTCAGTAACTATTTTATGCTTCAAATATTGATCTTAAAGAAAGTACGCTAACATATTTTATCATTAAATTCAAACTTTTTCATTTATTAAAAGGAATAAGAGAGCATCTGATATGATGAAATTATCTGAACGGAAACGATCTTAAACAGTCAATTTTATTTTCTCTTTTTAGAACAAATAAATTTATCAAAGTTGTCCGACATTTCTCTGTTATCGAAATTGTTTCCAAAACTTATTTCATTCTGGACGAGTGGATGGAATATACCTCTAGACGAAAATTTTGTCAAATTAGTTATATTAATTGTTACTCATTTTGAAAAACTCACTGAAATTATCATTAACAAAGACTCTGATTATCGACATTTAGGTATTCATGGTCATGATTTATTATCTACTCAACAACGTTATGTTGAAAACTTATTAAGAAGTATTCATAAACTCCACGATCCAAATCGTACGAGTATTCTTTGGACTAATTTCCCTGATTTACGTATCTGGTTATAAAGAATATTTTTCTTGATTAATAAAATGAAATACTAGATGTTATTGTGGACATCCTCTTTTCTTGAACAAACTATATTGGTAACAGATTTCTCAAAGAAAATCTTATGTAAACTTATAACAAATATTTAAAAATATTATCAACTGACATTGAATATATAGAAATATGCATTTTGGCTGCTAATAGCATTGATTCAGATGATCGGTTGATTATGGATTAAACTATTTCTCATACTATGACGAAAAGACAACCGTATGATACAACTTATTTACTTGTATTCTAAGTTAAATATCCAATGAAAGCATTTTTTAGTGAAAATTCCAAACAACGTTATAATGATATATTTCATTTATTAATTATTTTACGTTATGTTCAAAATGAATTAAATAATTTATGGTTAATATTAAAAAATCAACATAAAAATTCTTTAATATTGCATTTAAGAAATGCAATGTCTTTTTTTATAAATAATTTTCAATATTATATTCAAATTGATGTATTAGAATATAAATATCAACAATTAATACGTTCAATATTATCAAGTACTGATTTTCAAAAAATTAAATATTTACATGAAGTATTTTTATCTGATATTCAACAACATTCATTTATGCTTTTAGCAACAGCATATCAATCAATAAGAAATATTTTATCAATATGTGTTTCATTTTGTTTAACAGCAAAACAACAAGAAAATAATAATAATTTTGATGAAAATATTTTACGACAATTTGGACGAGATTTTAATGATGAAATAAGACTGTTATTTGGAATATTAGGAATGGTTCAAAAACATAATGCTTTACCACATTTAGGTGTTTTCTTAACAAGACTTGATTTCAATAGATTTTTAACAAATAATAATGGATCATTTGGAGAATTCTAAAAGACTAAAACAAAGATATTCATTCAATGTCAATCTCTTTTTTTTTTGTTTGTTTTTTGCTTTGTTTGACTATAAAATAGATAAATATCAATGGTTATTCGACTCAGGTTTTTTTTTTCAAAACACAAAATACAATCAGTATTCAGTTGGATATAATAACTTTTATTGTTTATAAAAATGCATCTTGACTTCCTAATAATATTAATATTAAAAGCGAATGAAGAACTTCTCGATACAATATGATTAGCTGTGTTAAATCGAAGCTATCAATAGATATGTCATGAAGTCAATAGTGTACTGCAGGTAAACTAGTCTTGATTTTGAGGAGAGTAGGGGCGCGGACACAGATCATTTATTCAATCTCATGTACGCCTTGAAAATTAGAAAATCTTTCAGCTATGTTTACCATGCCAAAATATTCTTTTAGCGACGTCAAGTGTACTCTAGAATCGTACAAACATAGATGCGCTATGGTCGAGAAAGTTATTTGTTGTTGATGTATGTGTTTGAAAAATTAAAAAAAAAATCACCTTCGTAGTAACAGACAGACTGCTATTGAAGTCAATATGTATACGATAAATATTAACTAAAAGTTTACAAGAACATATGAGAAAACTCAAAATGCAAAATTACACTACTGCATACATAGTAAGTAAATTCAAACCGTTCAAATAAAAAAAATTGATTAATTTTGACATCGATCAATTATTGATAATAGATGATTGTAAATATTGAAAATTAATCAAAGCAGTAAGCTACTTATGTATGCTATAAATACTGCTAATGATATCAAGCAATAGACAAGATGACTATCAAACGATTGATGGAGGTTAAGGGTACGAAAGATTGGCAGAACAGTATGCTACGTCACTCACGTCTAGATCCGTTGCATGTTTCTGTCTCGTTTCGTTTTATCAACGAATTTTGCAAGGGCTAATTATTGTCTTTCATGTTTTTGTAGAGTTCCTCAATGACTGGAATGACATAGCACGCGCTCCGAAAAGCTCTGATAGACATTCGTATAGGTGTGAGCAGCCGGGCAAGATTATCACATCTGCTTCCATTGTGTACTGTATGGTTCGATCTACACTGAGGAAGGTGTGGCTGTGGAAGTACTGTTCTACTGATACGGACCCTCACTCACACCCACACCCCACACACTTTATTCTTTTATTAAATCAGGAAGAAAAGAACCATCTATTGTCTAATATAGGATTGTAGAGGAGACCCAGAGCTATCTATCTATGAAAAAACGATAGGTTTCTATCCGAAATTTTTAAGCAAAATCCTTCAAGATTCCGATATCGAAAGGTTTTTAAGAATTGAGTTTGATAGTAAAAACGTAGTCTAGAGTGTCCTGTTTCTATTGCTGAAAACTTCAGATCGATAGCTTTTGTGGTTTTTGAATTATTATTTGAAAAACAACCAACTGCCTTATATTTTGACCCCGATATTCTTATTCGCATTCATTCCTTGCACTTCGTTTTAGTACTGTAATTATTTATGAATCAATCTAATTTCGACATATTTTATTTAAATAATCATTCATCACAATTAGCATATCTCTGTGTAAGGAAAATAGTCTTTTACATGTTTAAGAATCGTACATTCACCATGCAGACGTAAATAACGCAACTTTGCACAATTGATTCGTGTTATATTTCTTTGAAAATTGTGTGTCACTCTTGCTAGTGATTGATAATCAATAATAAGATAAAGATTATTCGACAAACACATTTTCGTATCAAACAAAAATTGTTCAATATAATCATCATGAACACAATCTAGATTAAGTAGAGTAAGATGAGGATATTTGATAATTGATAAAATTTGATCGTAATTTTTGAAATTTTGACATTGTTTTTTGTTTTGTGGTTTTTGATTAATTACAGTTAATTCTTTCATAAATGGAAATGATTTTTGAATTTGAAGAAAGAATTCATGTTCAAAAGGTTGTTCATCAAATAGTGACACTTCAGTAACATATTTAAATAATCCACCTGGAAAATTATTTGTAATATTTCTATAAAATTTTAATTTATATGGATATGAATAAATGTGATATTCACTGTGTCCTGCCTCAGGAAAATAATTAACATAAGAAATAATTTGATTATTTTGAAGACTATTGAATGTATGTTGAATATCTTCATTTAATGGTAAACGAATTTCATTACAAAAATATCTCATTGAACGTATGTTAAATACAAAATTTTTTAATCCTGGTATTCGATTGATAATATTTTTCTTCAAATCATTACTATCAACAAATTCTTCATTACATAGGATCATAAGATGTAAATCAAGTTTTTCTAAATTGATCATTCGATATAGAAGTGGTAGAATTGATCTTTCATAACTATCTGTAGTGCTATCACAATGAAGCGAAAAACATTTTAAACTAGATAATTTTTCCTAAAATAAAAAGAACATACATCACTTCATTTAAATAAATTAAATATTAATCTACCTTATTATTGATTGTTGTAGCTAAAGCGAAAAGTGAAAAAAATATGAACATGAAATGAATGAAGTTGATTGAAACGTCCATCAAGTAAATAAAGACAATCAATAAAATGATGCAAACAGGGTGGGTGTGGGTGTGGGTGTGGGTGTGGGGTGTGGCTCTTCTTTTGTTCTATACCCACACCCACACCCTTTGTGCTTTTAGGATTCCAACGCTTTGCAATTGCAGACGTCTTGAAATTCTGCGAATTCGACAGGCTTCAGCATGGCCTTCATCCTTACAAAGACCGCAGAACGTTTTCACTCGCGGAATCTTTGAAATCCTTGCTTTCACGACCTAAAGCTTAAGGACTCTAGTTGTGGTTTTAGCATTTATAGGATCTCGGAGGTTGCTGGCCTGGGAATTCTTGGAACCTGATAGACTCCCGGTTGCCCTTCATCGCTATGAAGACCACAAAACGTTTCCACTCACGAAATCCCTGGAATCCTTACTTTCACTTGTTAAGCCTGAAGGGCTGTATAGCTGGTTTTAGCATCGGTAGGATTCCTATGCTTTCCGATGTTGGATGTCTGGGAATCATAGGAATCTGATAGATTCCAACATGATCTTCATTATTCTGAAGAGTATGCAACCAGTTAAGTCATGGAATCCTTGGAATCCTTGGAATTCTTCTACCCTCTGCAGTTCTACTATTGGAGATTCTTGAAAAATCGACGAAAAACGAGTATTACTAGTATCGTCACAGCGGCTATGGTTCCTCGGGTGTTGAATAGTGTCAGGGATACTTGGAAACATCTAAATTTGAAGTTTTTTAAACACTTTCATTACTTTTTTATAAAAAGAGAATTTTCAATATTTCAAGGATGCGAAATCCTTGAAAATGCGGCGTGCCTGGCTCCCGGGTTGATACACTTTTATGCTTATAAAAACAAAAAAATCAAGCTGTTTTATTAGAAATTTTTAATCAAATTCAAGGATTCCGACGGTGTGCCGGTGATTGCATGATTACATGAACGCTTTAAATGAAAAAAAATTAGTTTTTTGTCCGTTTCGTAGTCCTTCTTCATTTATTGGATTCCAGGTCGAATTTTTGTATTCGATGATTTCCCCAATCGACAACATAGAGATTGCCGAGTCGATCGAATGACAAATCTTTAGGCTGATTGAATTGCTTCGATTGTTCTCCTTTACCATGTCCACCAACAATGACACTTCCCTCTGTGGCTCCTTTGGGCCAACGCATGATTCGATCATTCGCTTCATCAGCCACATAGACAGTGCCCAATTGATCGACAACGACTCCTTCAGGACAAGCCAATTGTGTAAGACCATTTCCTTGTCCTTGACCACCAGCCACGACAATGCCTTGTTTTGCACCTTCCACCCATTTCATCACACGATGATTTCCACAATCAGACACGTACACTGAATGATTTTGATCGACGAATACATAGGGTGGGTATAAGAATTGATCGAGACGATTTCCACTTCCATTGCCACCTGCAACCACTGTTTCTTGAGATTCTCCTCTTCGATATCGTCTCACTTCAGGTTTTTGATTGTCAGTGACATAGAGAGATCCATTCTCGTCCATTGTCAAACCCACACAAGCGATGTCGGAGATGATCGTTTCTCCACGTGTCCCATTTCGACGAGGCCATCGAACCACTCTTCTATTCGAACGATCGCAGATGATGAGACTATCTCTCTCTTTGTCGACAATCACATCTATTGGGTTAGATAACTGATGAGTCGCACTTCCTTGTCCATTTCCACCGGCAACCACTTGGATACTCGTCGCATCCCTTTTCCATTCCACAATACGGTGGTTCGAATAATCAGCGACATATACAGTTTGATCATCATCAACATACAAACCCCATGGGTTAGAGAGTTGATTGATTCCATTGCCTTCTCGATTTCCTCCAGCCACAGTGATACCACTCTGTGCCCATTGGGCATTGACGGAAATATTAGGAATTACTACAACGAACGAGACATAGAATCGTCGTCAAAGAGATCCTCTTCGTAAGAGAAAGGGTTGCGCAAAAGAAAAATTCTTCTTCGAAAAGGGAATCCGTTACAAAAGTGGAGAATTATCTCCTCTAACAATATCTGAACCATAAAGAAGGTTCTCCTCGCAGAGATAAAGTCACATCGGATGAGTCCTTATCAAACATCTACAGTGGACGTCATAAGTCTCGCACCACTTTTTTGTTTTGGGTCTCATTTAGCAATAGTATGGGAGTTTTTCAAAAATTTTTTTTTCATTTGATAGAGCATCTCGAGTACAACAAATATGTATCTAATTGACATGTTCAGCTCTTGAATATAAAAAAATAAGAAACAAAACAAACTTTGAGACTACTGCAAAAATTTCATAAAAAAAGACAAGTTTATATTTTTGTTTAAAATAAAAGTTCACCAGACAGTATATACTCAATGAATCTGGAAATAATTGTCAATAAATTTACTTCTGAAAGGAGTGCACAAATATCTTCATCTCACATATACTCCTACGAAGGGAGACAAGGTGGTGTATTGATGGATATGATCAGCCATGTAGCATTCGTTCCCATAGAAATACCTTAATTACAATCACAGCACCATCTATCGATACTGATCACTTAAACTAACGATAAACTCAGCTATTGTTCGATACCAAATAACGGTTGATAATCTATTCGCTTTGTTTCCGGGTCATATGAAGTGAACCAAAGTTGGCGCTATTCAAACTGGAGTCCAAAATCCATATTTTACCATTTTTACCATATACCATAGAAAGTCATCGATGCACATCAATAATGTATATAATTGTTAAACAAGTCTTTATTAATTAATTAGTACTCATCTTAATTACTACTAATTATGTGAGTACTTAACTAATTAGCGCTAATTAGTCTAGTACTAATTACAGTAAGCACTCTCCTATATTCCAAAGGTACCTTTAGGTCCTCAAGTCCTATATTCCAGAGGTACCTATAGACCCTCAAGTCCTATGTTCCAGAGGTACCTGTAAGTCCTGAAGTCCTATATTCTAGAGATACCTTTAGGTCCTGAAGTCCTGTATTCCAGAGGTACCTATGGGTCCTGAAGTCCTGTATTCCAGAGGTACCTTTAGGTCCTCAAGTCCTGTGTTCCAGAGGTACCTTTAGGTTCTCAAGTCCTATATAACGAAGGCATCCTTAGGTCCTCAAGTCCTGTATTCGAGAGATACGCTTGGATTCCGAAGTCTTATATTCCAGAGGTATCCTTAGGATATCAAGTCCTATATGTCACAGGTACCCTTGGGTCCTTAAGTCCTATATTCGAGATACGCACTTACGTCCTCAAGTCCTATGTTCTAGAGATACCCTTGGGTCCTCATCTCCTATATTCTAGAGGTACTCTTAAGTCTTCAAATCCTATATGAGGGAGGTACACTTGAGTCCTCATCTCTTATATTCCAGTGGTACACATATTTCTTCATCTCTTACTTCGTGGAATTGTTCTTACGTCCTTGTTATGACATGTTTACATACATAGCATAAGAAGATATGTGTCATTTTACGTTTTGGTTCTCCTTTGCTCTTTACATGCATGTGTTGTTATTTATGGTTAACTGTTTCTTTCTGTATGTTTGGCATTTTCCTTATGGTTTTTTTTTTGGTTTCTCCTTATACTATCTTTTTGTTCTTGTTGTAATACGTCTTGTATTTTTCCAATGGTGTTATATTGAATTTTTACCTTTTGCTTGACATCCGATATAAATATCCGTTCTTTTCTACATGAAGAGTCAGTCGGGCGTAAGGATCTAGTTGTGGAGTGATAAACATTACAAATAAACATAAACACAATGGTGTGTTTATTGCATCTAAAAGTCCTCAGTACTGGTGATATAGAAGTACCTTAGGTCCTTATATCCTACTACATAAAAGTACCCTGAGACTCTTCTTTCCTATTATATGTGAGTATCGTTGGATCCTCATCGGCCACTAAATGGAGGTAATCTGAGGTCTTTAGGTGTTATTAAATAAAAATACTGTTAGATAAGGAGAATCCTATGAAGTGCATCGAAGATGCTAGCCATAAAAGAAAGTGGCGCATATACATCCCCGATCGATTTTTTGCTTTTTATGATTTTTTTTTGTAGAAGCTAAGGTAAGTATATCAGATCACTGAATCAAACTTTGGACACTTTTAATATAAGCGAAGAAAGGCAATACTTGGGGAAGGATACATTTTCAACAAATATTCACTGTCGTATAGTATATTACGGTTTGTATTTCACCCATACTTGAATGAATAGGTACCAAATCTTCATCACATATACAACAAAATATTCTCTACAAAATAAGAATAAAATCATCTTGAACAATTGCTTTCGTGATGTCTATCTCTTATAATGAAGAGAAACCCACTTTTTGGTCTTATTTTATAGTCCATCGGAAAGATTGTTTTGTCTATAACTCTATGATGATAGCAAGTTAAAAGATGAAATGTGTACCATTGATACAACTTTATACCATCTATCAAATAGTAAAAAGAGATCGAAGAATAATGATCATGTGTATTACTATGACTCGAATTTCTGAAAAAAGAAGGTATATCCCTCTGGCAAAAAATAGTGTCACACGTTATTCTTAGTATATCATCACTATAAATTAATATTTTGAGAAAAGTAATTATATATTCGGATATTCCATGGAGTTCTCTACAACTCTATATATAAATGTTATTGAGCTGGTTCTGTTCTCTAAAAATAAATCCGACCACAGTAAAAGCACCTTCATCGTCAGATTCCCCGGAAAAGTATTTTGTACTTCATCACCCTTTTTTTAAAATTCATTATTAATATAGAAACAAGTTATGACACAATTAAGCATATATGCTGAAAGTATGTGACATTCTCTATCACCTTGTACTTTTGCCATTCTTCAGTTGCAATTATTTGATGGCAAGTACTTGAATATTGGTAATTGATCCACACATCACATTCTCAGGTAAGATATTGCTATAAATTGAGGTCATATTTTTGTACAAAGTGGTTTATCATAGACTAGCCACTCTTAATAGTAACAATATTAGGACTGACAAATGGATAGTTGTCCATGGATGTTATTGATTACTGGATAATCCTTCATCGGCTCATGTATGACTTCCTGTGTAGTAATTGAGAGTAGAAGTGTCATAGTGAGCATGCATTAGCAATATTCAAGTATCTGTCATCAAATAACTGCAATTGAAGAATGGGAAAAGTACAAGGTGATAGAGGATCTCACATGCTTTCAGAATATATACTTAATTGTGCCATAACTTGCTTCTATATTAATAATGAACTTTGAAAAATGGATGAACTAAAAAATACGTTTTCGGGGAATCTGACGATGAGGATGCTTTTATTGTGTTCGAATTTATTTTTAGGCAAATAAGTGCAATTCAATACATTTATATGTAGAGTTGTAGAGAACTCCATGGGATATCCGAATATATAATTACTTTTCTCAAAATATTAATTTATAGTGATAATATATTAGAAATAACGCGTGACACTATTTTTTGCCAGGGGAATATATGTAATCCAGCCGCCATGGCTGAGTGGTTACGTTGTTCCACACTTATCCACAAGGTATTGTGTTCAAACCTCAGTATCACCAGCCATGGGATGACCCTGGACAAGTCACTTGCGGATAGTTGTCTCGGATGACTCATCCGATAGCATACTGATTACATTACTGACCAGTATGTAGAGTCAAAACACCACAACCTAGATGTCGCGGTAACATGATATCTATGATAATCGCAAACTCAGAAATGGGAAGCGTTGGATAAAAAAGGGTGCAGATACTGCCATCTGTAAAAAGGAAAAGACGATAGAACCCGAGCACGTACGGATCCCAATAAATAACGCGTGCTCGGCCCCGACGGGCGATAAGCCTACGGAGTTATTTATTATTTTATATTTATTTATATGTAATCCGCAATTCTCAGAACAAGCTTAAAGAAAATGATTCTCAGTTGATTTTTCTCTGTGTTTTCATTATTTTTCTGTATCGTGAATACCCATGCAGTCAAAAATGTGAAATTGATGCGTTTTCAACAGCTCTTTCTTTTCTGCTTCTTGATGCGTTTCACATAGTCAAATTTGTCCGAACTTTCAGGTTTTAACGGTGCCATTTTTTAACGCTTCGACACTGTTATAACCATAGATTAATTAAAACATTTTTTGGCGTTTTCTGTATAAACCCATTAAAACCCTAAAATTCAGACACTTTGGACTGTGCACATTCAGTTTATACTAAATGCGATTTAATTCATTTAATATGCAATTGGTTGATAATATTACTTAGGTAACGCGTCAAAACCTCAAAATTCGGACAATTTTGACTGTGTACAACGCATTAAACATTAATAAGATGCACTGTTTACTGTTAGATAACTTACTCCGTGTAACATTAGTTTACAAAGACTCAGGCATTCAAGAGAATAGAGAAATCACGCATTTCCATTCTGTTCAGAACAATGCGCTCTCTACCATACGACTATCAGAAATCGAACAGTAACTTGAGAGTGATACTTTTTAATGATTTATTCTATTGTGAAAATAGCAAAAAGATTCCTTGAAATAAAACAAGAGGATCAAGATTTTAAGTATAAAATCATTGACTAAGTCATTATTGAAGGAATTATTTTGTTTTTATTTATTCCAAGGAATCTTTTTGCTATTTTCACAATAGAATAAATCATTAAAAAGTATCACTCTCAAGTTACTGTTCGATTTCTGATAGTCGTATGGTAGAGAGCGCATTGTTCTAAACAGAATGGAAATGCGTGATTTCTCTATTCTCTTGAATGCCTGAGTCTTTGTAAACTAATGTTACACAGAGTGGGTTATCTAGTAGTAAACATTGCTATCTTACTAACGATTCTCTATCACGTTTTACGAGCTGGAGTTATCTTTGACTAATCCTAGCAACAATCAATTATAAGTTATTTGATAGTTCTTTAAAATCAAATCATAGAGCTACAAAGACAAAAAGATTAGTAAAAATTCTACTATAGCGAAACTGCTTCTGAGATCTCAAGTCAATAAATTTCAACCGTATAATAGCAATCTATTTTTTACTACTTCTGATATTCTCGATTGATGTCTATTTATATTCGGATCTTTAATGTATTACTTCGGTGCAAAATTTGTTCAGAAATCAAAATATGTCTACCAAATCCACAGAATTTACAAAAATAAAGCTATCCTAATATTTAACTTGTTTATTTATCTAGACTTTCTATTATTTACTATGTTTTAATGATACAATAACTGATTGATGAAGACTTGTAAGGTTCGTCCAGTTTATCATGTATATTATTTTTGGTATGTTTAGTGTGTTAATCAGACTATACTTGAGGAATCTTCTTGTCATAGAAATAATATTTAAAGTTCTGAATCACAATAATGAACTATCTGAAAATGAGTGAACAGAATTTGAACCTCTGGGTTTCTTTTCGCTGTGTTACCTTATATTTGTAGATGAGACAGAGTTGTCCAAACTTAACAGAATATAAAGTGTATCCTATTATAACTGATGATAAGTTGTTCATAATATTTTTTTATAATTTTTATTGATTTAGAGAGCTGAAACTTTCAGTAATAAAAGGTCTTGATAAGATATACATGTGATAACAATTTCAGCTCTTTTTATCAATCAAAACTATGAAAAATATCATGAACAACTTATCATCAATTATTATAGGATATCCTTTATATCCTATTACTTTTGGACTACCCTGTATAATGGGATTGTGTTCGTTTGTTTTGATTTAATCTAAACATTTCGGATAGACTTTATTATAACTGACATTTGATAGTCAGATAGCTGTATTCATATACCACAAAACTCTTTCATTCCAAAATGCTCTGCTCGAAAAAACTTGCGATATGGTTAGGTATACAGCGATCTTAACTAATGAATCATATAAAAGCGATCTTTTCCTCTGTCAAACATATGAAACGACCTAGTCGGAACTGATTCTTATGCTACATGTATTCTTTATCTCGGCTTATGTAATCTAAGACCTATATTAAAGAAACAATCAATACGAGCGAAGGTCAGTGACGTAAAGAAAAAGCTAACAGATGTGAGATAGAATATCCAAATATATTTTTTTTACAAAGATGTGCCTATATATTGAAAGAACATAGAAACTGAATCAAGATTCGAAAATCAATGAATGATTACTGATTATAGCTGTTGCTATTGGTGGTTAGACAAAGAAACAAAGAACATGATGACCAATAAAAATTGTTGAATCTCTATTCATCATTCATAGATAGTGTTTGCTACATTCATTTATACACTAAGTGAGAAGAACAGAAATTAAACGAAAAGAAAAATATTGATCCGCTTCATCAAGTCTCAGAATATCATTACTAAAGACAGAGAGACTATTCTTATATCTATTACTTCATATAGTTAAATGTATAAAGCATTAAAAGAGTGACAGTATTTCCAATGGAAATCGAAAACACAGTGTACATGTATACTTTGCTTATTTAGACAAAGCGTATATTTATACTTTATTTTCGTCACTAAAGTATACGAAATATAGTAAAACTAATTTTTTTAATCTAGGAAATGAAAAAATGTGTTATGACTGAAGTGTTTCCCTTCAGTCATAAGACGAAACAAACAGAATAAGATACACTCCTTTCTAGTACAGTGGTTAATACGACTGCCCGGAAAGCAGGAGATGCATGATTCGATTCCATGCGAAGGGAGATTATTCTTTTGTTTCGTTCTGTAATACCATCACGTTGCTGTCTCGGTGATAACACAGTAAGAAAGAAAGAAAAGAAGATATAACAAAATGTTCGTATGTTTTTTTAGCAAAGTGTACACGTACATTTTGTTTTTCTGAGCAACGTGTAAAACAGAGTGTACAGCAGAAATAGCCGGTGTTTTGCATATTTTGTTTATGCTTGATACACTTGTCATTGGAAACTCTGAAGAGCGATGTGCGGCTACATGATATTCACAAAGGAATGACACAATGCATATTTTTCATGGATGTACAAATCTTGCTGATTTTCTTTTAGATGAATATTATCGTACTGCTTCTTTGTTTTTCTTATGTTAAAATAAGTGTTGTCGGATTTGAATATTTATACTAGATCGGTGGCGAATCTAGGATTGTTGAAGGGGGTGATTACCGAGAACGGGTGGGGGGGGGGGGCAATGATAGGGAAAAACCACTTATTGAGGTCATCCGCGGTAGTGTCAGCCTATTTTTTTCGGTCGTCTTTGCTGGGGAAATCGAAAAATTTTCCCGAAAGGGGAGGGGAGAGCGGTCGTCCCTACTGTCATTCTAAATCCTCCACTGTATTAGATGCTGTAAAAGTATACTGTTGTCGTCTTATCTAATGCAGACGGACGAAATAATATTTCTATAGAGAATATATCATTGATTATTATGATTTTGTCGAATATATCGCCTTTGTCTGTATATCGTTCTCTCTTAACCCTTCTTAGCCGTCCTCATTTTTGAACGCAATGATCGTTCTCGGGTCCGTCTGGACCCATTTATATAAAACTACAGAAAAACCAAACATTTGTTTTATTAAAGGTATTCATCTGTGTACTATAGGGTTCTTAATACTTTTCTAAATGCAGACTGGGATGTCAGTTTTTGTGATGACAATATGCAAGTATACAATCTTGAAAAAACACTGTTTGAACCTCTTCTGATAGTATCATTGAAACATAATTGAACGAACAATACATTCGACCGCATTAATATAGAAAGACGGTTACGCTCAAGTATTAAAATACATAATCACCTATGAATATATTGAGAAAAAGAATTCGGACACGACACATGGCAGTTTCATCAAGACGAAAAGTTATGTCTGTAACACCATGACTGTGATACGGTCCATATGGACTCATGACTTATTTTTTTACTTCTGGACCTATCTTGGACTTCACATAAGAGTCTTATGCATCAACAAAAGACTTGAGATTAGAGAACAGAACTGAGGGTGAAATAGTAGATATAGACGTAGTAACGTACGAAACATTGTGAAGCGGGTCCACTTGAACCCCACAACGGCAACGAAGGGTTAAAGGCTGAAAACAAATTAGAAGATGAAAAAATTCATTCAAGTTAAATTAAGGAATGTGATTGATGCGTCCAAAGATAAATTGCCTATTTTTTGATGACTTAATTTTTAATGCACCAATTGCATCGCTTAATTCAGTTTTAGTTTCTAATAGTGTATGTTCAACCAAAGAAAGTGTGAAATATTCAAAAAATTAGAACCCGTTATAACACTTTTTCTCGTGAATTTTTTGATCGCAACGTGTTTAAACAGCACTTTCGAGTTTTGGTCATCTATAACGATAACTATAAAACTCGTTGTTATTTGAAAAAACAAAAATAATCAAGTTATAACAGGCAGCTATTCATTTATTCCAGATGTATATGTACAGGGTGTTGCAAAATCTTTGTGCCCCCCAGGTTCGACCTTAAGGTCAAATGATTTCAATAAGTATTTTATACCAAATTGAAGCCCGTAAAAAACTGCGTTTATTGGTACTAAATGATAAAGGTTATGAAGACCTTTTAATGTCGAACTTCCGAGATTTTCAGAAATTTGATACCTTTTTTTGGTGTAAAAAAGTAAGGTGCCAGTAATTCAAGAATGAAATAAAACATTTTTCTTAGATATTTTTAGATGATTGAATAGAGCTTGACGACCTCTACAAAACTATATATTTCAAAAATACTTTGAGCCATCTTTTTTCAGGTAAAAAGTTCAAAATCTGCTTGAAAAATCACGAAAAATCTTTGAAAGCTTAACTTTTTTCATATGGAAGAAAACACTCGATTTTTCAATAAAATTAAGTTCTATTCATTATTTTTGCTGTCTCAGACGTTTCGAAATGTGTTCATTCGATGCAGTTTTTCACGCGGCATCGAATGAGCACATTTCAAAATGTCTAAGCTAACATAACTAATGAAAAAAACTAATGTTATTGGAAAATTGCGTGTTTTTTCATATGAAAAAAAAGATGAATTTTTTGATATTTTTTGGAATTTTCCGAGCAATTTTTTGAATGTTTTATCACAAAAAGATGGCTCAAAGTATTTTTGAAATATATAGTTTTGTAGAGGTCGTCAAGCTCTATCCAATCATCTAAAAATATCTAAGAAAAATGTTTTATTTCATTCTTGAATTACTGGCACCTTACTTTTTTACACCAAAAAAAGGTATCAAATTTCTGAAAATCTCGGAAGTTCGACATTAAAAGGTCTTCATAACCTTTATCATTTAGTACCAATAAACGCAGTTTTTTACGGGCTTCAATTTGGTATAAAATACTTATTGAAATCATTTGACCTTAAGGTCGAACCTGGGGGGCACAAAGATTTTGCAACACCCTGTATAATGCGTGAAAACGAGTTGATTTCTGCATTAAAACACATCAAGTCATTAATTTTGTACATTCAATGCATTAAAACCCGTTAACATCTGGAGTAACTCGTGATACCGCGGTTGTACTTTTCGATACATGATATAAACACGTTATACGGCGTTTTTTTAGGATGAACGCGTTAAAACACCATTTTAAGCGTTTACTTGTCTGAATGTGTAGTGTTATGATGTCAAAACTTCTGACTTAAATCTCGACCTTCGGCATTGTCAGTATAAAATCATAATTTTTTACAGCAGGATCATTTGTACATGAAATTACTTAACATATGGCTAGTATTTCTTGATCTTGATTACTTGAAATTGCTTAATATTCCGAGTAACCAAGTTTTTCGCAATCGCCATGCACAAGTACGTTAGAGGCTGTGTTTTATTCCCAATATCTTTGATTAAAATTTTGGCTCTATTTCTGAGTTTTATGCATAAAACTCGTGACTACACCCTAACCGTTATTATTTGGAATAGCAATGAGTGTTTGATCACCAACATCGAGGAATACCAATGGTTTTTCAAAGTATTTCGTGCATACCTGATCTTGTTCGAAAAACAATATTTTCTTGGCATGACAAAAGTGGAGATTCAGGGTAGAAGTTTTCAAATCATAACACTATTCACGATACAGAAAAATAATGAAAACACAGAGAAAAATCAACTGAGAATAAATGTATCATTTTCTTTAACCTTGTTCTGAGAATTCTAGATTACATATACGAGTGTAGAGCGCGTCCATTGTATCGTTGGGAGAAGAAATTCGAAGAAAACAAATTTCACAATAAACAAAAGCTAATTGTTGTATTTGATAGAGCGATGTTGAATGCGTATGAAAATAATATTCTCTCAACACTTCACTGTGTTATGGCAGCAATACTATTAGCATGTGTCAGACAGACGTAGAGTAAAAATTGTTCCCATGTAAGTCATTCAACACTCTGTTAGTAAAAATGAGTGTCTTGTTCTATGGGCAATGATTCTTCTGATTTTTGTAGGTATTACTGTACTCTACGAATGAGAGAGAGGGAAATTTTTATGGCGAACGGCAAAGTTTCTATTGAGTAATACAAGTAACTAAACCTGAAGAATTTCTCTAGATTTAGACTAAATACAATTTTTTCAATTAAGTCTAAATTATGGAACAAACTTTTGTTCACTTGTTAAAATATTTTCCGAAGTATTTCTGCTTCATACACAATGAAGTTTGTTTTAAAAAAACTTGATTTAACGAAATTTCAATGATTTAAGTCTCAATCTACACATTCCTACTAAAACTGAATTTCCTTTCGAATGAAGAAAGATTTCTTCGGATATTATTCCACTCTTTGATCTGAAAAAAGAGTGGAATAATTTTCGTAGCAAACCGCCCATCAGTCATTGAATTATAGTAGCGACAAAATTTAAAATCTCGATCTCCATTTAGTATCAACACCGATTTTTCAACATTTCGTTCAAATATTTGTACTAACAAAGTTTATGAAACAAACCCCTTTTACTCACCACATTATTTCCTCTCTGCTCTCTTTCATATTCGATCAAATTTGTCCCAGTCTACTTTCTTGAAATTGAAAGAGAACGATTTTAATGTCGATCTACACCAAAATAAAAAGTGTCCTAACGCCTATTATTAATAGCTTTTTATTCATAAACTTCTGTCTAGAGCTAAAGCTATAGGCATATTATGAAAACTCTCGATGAGTTCTGTAAGCCTAGCTATACAAAGAGTTTTAATAAATCGCATTGTAATATTGGCTTGTTAAGAAATTTTTGTCGTTTTTTTTGCTAAATTTATTTTTATTTTTTCAATACAAAGAATACAACTAGCTTTTAGCGATATATGCTCCATCACTATCTATGACTTGTCGCCAACGCTCTGGTAGAGAAAGGATCCCACTTTCGTAAAAGTCCTGCGACTTTTGGTCAAAGAAGTCGAGAAGTCCCATTTCTAGATCGTATTCGTCGTCGAACTTTTTCTCCTTCAGATAGTTAGAAAGAGAACGGAACAAGTGGTAGTCTGTAGGAGCCAAGTCTGGAGAATAAGGTGGATGTGGAACCGTAATCCATCCAAGCTCCAGTAATTTTTCACGAGTTAATTTTGCAACATGAGGTCTGGCATTGTCACGCAAAAAATAAATTTTATCCTGTTTTCCCTGAAGTTTGGCTGCAACTCGGTCTAATTGCTGGCAATAGAAGTCAGCAGTGATAGTGCGATTAGGTGGAAGAAGTTCCCAGTGAATAATTCCTCTTACTCCCCACCAAACGCTCAGCATAATCTTCTTTTGGTTAGAGTCATGTTTGGGCGTTGCTACACCTTTTTGTCCAGCTGCCAGCCACTGCCGCTTACGTGTATGGTTAACATATAACACCCACTTTTCATCGCCAGTAATAAGATTATTAAGCCATCGGTAGTTGCCGTGAGATGTCATTAATTCCATACAAGCATCAACTCTGTGTTGGAGCTGATGCGGTGACAAATCATGTGGTATCCAAACTCCATATTTGCACGTTTTGCCTAATTCGTGCAGATGTGTTGCCACTGTAACATGAGAGCACCCAAGGTGCTCTGCTAAACAACGTGTAGTTAATCTAGGATCATCTTCGATAAGTTCCTTTAGGCGATCGATATCCACCTCGAGTGGTCTTCCAGTATGAGGTAAATCATCGAGTCCAAAGTTACCGTTGTTGAACTGATTGAACCAACGTTGCGTTGTACGAATGGAGAGTGCATTCGTTCCCATCGTATGGCATATGTTACTTGTTGCTTCTCCTGTTTTGTGACCCAGACGAAATTCGTGAAGCAAAAGAAGTCGAAGCTCTCTACGAGATATATGCAATTCTAGTTCGCTATCAGCGTGTTTATCCATAGTTTTATTGTGGTTCGAGAGATATTTACACCGCCTTTATATACCCTTAATATGGAAATTTCCAGAACTTTCTGAACTGTTCTGGGAAAATACGAAAAAAACGACAAAAATTTCTTAACAAGCCAATAAAAAAATTTGTTTTCTTCCTTCTGATGGCGTCAGAAATGTAGGTATTTGGTATTGTTAGTCTGATTTCTTGGAAACTAAAACAGCTGAAATCATAATCTTTTTAAAAGTGAATGACTATCTTTAGACCAGTAAAACAAAAAAATTATCAACATCCGTTGAGGAGAACTTGACTTATGAGCACTTTTCTTTTCTAGACCACACCGTATATTGGGCGCGCCCTTCACTCATATATGTGAAGAGCAAAGGAGAACGAAAAAATATAATGATACATATCTTCTTATGCTATGTATGTAAACATGTCATACCAAGGACGTACCCTTGATTACGTAATCTGTAGAGTATTTTTTCTTATTACATAATTCTTTTGTAAAAGCAAAGGTCAAAATTAAAGACCTTGTCAGATGAAGAAGAATGAGATGCTGATGATGTATCAGTGTCGTCAGTTTTCATTTCGGTCTCAGCTTCAATAACAACTGAATTTATAATTGATATTGAATAATGAGCAGGTTCTATACTTATTGTAGATTGTCGTGCCCACACGATATATCAAGTTTGTAGTTGTTTTAAGCTGTGTCAGTGTCATATGACGAATTTCTTTTTCGATAATCCTCTGATCATCAATAGCTTTTAGAGTTTTCCATTGTTGGTCTCCTTTTAGATATGCAGCCTAATAGAACAAATTAATATAGCATATTAGATCTGATAAAAGAAATATATCTTACTTCTTTTGTACCCTTGAAACCGAAACATAAGACTTGATATAATGATAAAGAGCATTTACTGAGTTATTATTCATCAGAGTTATGTAAAACGTAAAAAAAGCATATAGTGAAAATCTCTCCAAGACTAACCGAACTTAAAAAGTTTTTATTGTATTTGTCTGTGTTTTACGCTTCCATCTACATATAATACAAATGATTCATCGGAACAATTCATTAACAAAGGAAAGAATGATATTGATTCATTCTTTTCAACCATTAATATTATTCAAGAGTTCATAGTGCCACAATAGAAAAATTTTATGCATTACGTAATTTTCGAGAGATCCCTACCAGAGCTGTGCAGGGGATCGCTACAATCAATGCTGTCAGCGAGCGGC
>CAJNOL010003454.1:0-22532 GCA_905250125.1 Rotaria sordida
TATATTCTTCAGATAAATCAATTTCAGGATCATATATAAATGTTGATTGTTGAAAATCATTTTGTTGAAAATCATTTTCATTTATATTTGTTGTTTTAAAAAAATTTATAAAATTTATTTTAAATTTTTCAACTAAATTTGAATTATTTTCTTGTATTGATATATCTGAATTATTTCTTGAATGAAAATAATAATGTAATGTATTTGTTGATGAACTATATTTTTTATTTACTAATATATTTCTACTTGATGATAATGTATCTTGTGTTGGACATGATACATTACGTGTAAATGGATGAGTTGACAATATTAAAGATGGCATTATTATTCAATCTAAAATTTTGCATATATATATATATGGTATATATGTACACATGTATGTTTAGTTTTTGTAATAACAAAAGTAATTATAATTGTTGATAAATATAGCAAAAATACTTGAAGAGGTTACCTCTATCTATATGAATGTCAACGAAAAGGGATGTTGAGTTTGTATGATAGTGGAGTGTCGTCGTCGCCGTCTCACACTCGCTCTGAACTAGAAATGCATTGTAGAGAAGCCGTTACTCTTTTTCTCTCTTTTTCTATTCTCTCTTTTTCTTTTTCTCTCCGTCTAGTGGTTATATATATATTTCTCTTTTTCTCTCTTCGTCTATATTCTTGTTTAACACAGCTGATTTTTCGATGAAACCAAAGAAGTACAAACCATATATAAATATATATATCGAGTCAGTTCGTTCTTTTTCTTCTTCTGTGTTTACTTTCTATACAAAGAGGAAAACAGCTGCTTGTCATATCTAATGATTGGTTGTATTTTGACAACTTCATCTGATGAAGAAAAAAGAAAAAGAGAAGAACAAAAAGAAAAAAAAAAAGAAAGAAATCTCTCATTTTTTTTCTTTCTTCTGTACTTCTCATGTGTCTCGTTCAATGCTTGAGGGTGGTATATGCTGTTCACGATAATGATGTGAATTCGGCATAAAAGATTTCTCGATTGTGTGTATGTATGTTACATAGGATGAACGCGAAAGCCCACGGCTATCGATCACACATGTGTTGTGAAGTGTTCATCATTAAAAAACAAAAAAAAAAAAAAAAAAAAAGAAAAAAGAAATACAAAAAAGCTTTTTTTTGTTGCTGTGTCTCTACTTATTCTTCTATACTCGATATTTGTTTCAATTGAGGAAAAGAAGAAACAAAAACTCATTATCACTCTCTTTATACAAATGACAGACAACGAGAACAATTGTAACTGATATTAAGCATATTTTTTGACAAAGAACTAATTGATCTTCTCAGCTGGTTATTGTAATATAAAAATAAAACCATTAATAGACTGTCAAATCAATTTGTAAACATTAGTTTATATGAATGATGACAAATATTCTTGTTTTGTTTTTCTTTTTCGTCAATGATCTGATTTCTTTTTTATATCTCAAATGAATTCATCCAGTAAGAATACATGCTGACTTGCTATTCAATTACTCACAGTATTTCTTATCAAATTCATCATGTCTGTTTACTAATGATTCCCTTTGAAAATAGACATATATATATATATATATATATATATGTTTGTAGGCAACAAACTCACCACCTGTCATTAATTGTACAGGTTAATTACTGATTGACAGAGAGAAGGAAAAAAAATTTGTTTTTTTGCTATACGATCAGAATCATAGGCTTTTATCAATATAGGTACGATAATAATAAAAAAAGAAAAAAAAATGTAGAGTGTTGACAGAATTATCTTTACAGTTTTTTTTTTTTTTTTTTTGCAAATATGTTCGAAGAAATAATATTAATGATTTAGGTAAACACATAGAAATGAGATTTTCTTAATTAATTTTCGATTGAAAAAATAGTTAATCAAATATATAGATCATATTGACATGAAAGAAAATGTATGAGGTGAATATTTTGTTTGGCTTATTTTTTCTTTTTTTTACATTGAACATATGTATTAAAGAGCATCACCTATTCAATATGATGACAAACGAGAAACAAAGAGATCCCATAAGCCTACTATTGTTGTTATTATGAATTTTTCAATCGATTGATATTTGCTAACATTCTCTTTTTTTTTCCATTGCATATGTTCTCATCAGTTGGTCAGCAATCGTTAATCCACTCTCAACTACGATATATATATATATATATGTCAATGGTTCAATAATTCCATTTTTCTACATAACGCCAGCTGTCAACCAAAAAGAAAAAAAAAATAATAAATCGCTGTTTGAATTCACTTGTGGATTTAATGTACCATCAATCACCTTTGAAATCTATTCATATTTATCAATAGATATGCAATAATTTTAATACCATATATAAATGCCTGTTGAGACTGGCGATTCTTTTTTCTTTTTATATGATTAGATCTTATCGAATACTAAATGACGCTTACTTAAATTATATTGATATATGCAAAGAAATCGGTATACTATACAATCACCCGATCATGAGCATAAAAGAGAAAGAATTAATTCATATTTGCATATTTGACACCATCATCAAACACACACACACATTGGCACTCAAGAAGGGAGTGGTCCTTTGTCGGAATATTGTCTATATACTTTCTGTCGGTCACAGTATGACACTAAAAGAAAATAAAGAGCTCAACTAAAGATAAAAAAAAAAAAATATATATATCAAATAATTTTTATGCCGAACAAAAAACAAAAAAATCTTCGTTTTGATTGATTTTATTCAACGGAAGTATTAATCAAGAATGTATGAAAATCTATCTATCGGAAGAATATATCAATGTAATTCTAGATTGATATTTGACGTATTCAGGAAATATATTTCATATTTATAAAGAAAAATCTGTTAACATAAAATATATCTATTTTCTTCTAATATGTATAATGTTCGTGCTCAAAATTTTTTTTCTTTTTTGATCTTGATTTACTCAACAAATGGAATAGTTCAAAGCATGCGCATGTATATTATAATAGTTTATATAAAGAAAAAAAATAAAGAAAAGCATCAAATGATATTTTGTTGATTTACTTGAAAGAAAAAAAAAGTTAATGTTGATTAGTTTCCTTTTTTCTTCTTCTTCTGTTGTATTGACATCGTCAAAAGAAAAGACAGATGGAGTTTTATAAGAGATATCAATTCAATACTTCACATCTGCTTCATTGACAAATAAGAATTTATGTATTTCAAACAAATGTCATCGATTATTATCTTTCATATTTATATATATATATATATGATAATATCAGAGGTTATATTGTTTTTCTTTTTTAACAATTGACCTAAATGAATGTCAATAGATTATATGTTATCTAATTTCAATATCTTATGTCGAACAATTAGAAGGCGATTAGTGAGTGATAATGTTTCTAAGTTTCGATAAACATAATATCTAATATCAACTTGAATTTTAGCACCTTTAAATGCACTTTTCTTTTTCTTTTTTTTTTATAAATTTTTCTTTTTATTCAAGATATTCTATACAATCTCATGATTACTTTTTAATGGATACTATAAAAAGAAGAAAAAAAAAGAAAAAAGAAAAAAGAAAAAAGAAATACTAAAATAAGTATTCACAAATGCTTCTTTGATGATGGTAATGAGTTGACAGGTCAAATGGTTTGTTCTATTTTACTTCTTGAATGATTAATTCTAGCAAATTCTTTTTTTATTTAACCTAATATTCAAAGATATGGATTGGTTATTCAGAAAATATTAAATCGCAATAGTATTTCTTTATCGATATTAAATAATTATTAAATAAAAAGAGAGAAAAAAAAAACAAATTGCGTCTGTTAGAAATGCTTTGTTCCATTGTATTAATTTTCTAAAAGAAAATGATGGATGATCATTTATTAAGACAAGAGGCTTATTTATTTAAAACAAAAAATTCCTTTTTAATTAAGAGTCAGAGTTAAGCATAGGATTACTATTTTCAATAGAATAGACACGATTCTTATATTCATTTTCTACTCATCAAAATATATCTGTCAAATTGTCAGTCATATTTTGTCCTCAATCTATTTATCTTAATTTTCTTTCATATAATATGCATATTTTCTTAAATTATAATTTATTGAAAAATAATGTAAAGAAAATGTATTTATTTATTTTGTAGAATTTTTTTTTGTGTTTCGATATTTGTAAAAAAAAAAATAAAACCATAATTGATTGCAAATAAACAAATTGAACTTAAATATCAAAATTTTCTAAAGTTAAAAATAAATTCATTATTTATTTATATATCAAATTGAAATATGAATTGAACTAGTAGAATAATTTCTATCTTAAATTCTATTTCAACTCCTTATTTACTTCCATATATCGAACGTGTCTTATTCGGTTTGTTTATGTAAATCAACCTAATATTTGTAATCAACGATCGTATTATTCATTATTGTCACGCTTGATTTAACCCACCACTATGCAGATAAGGCCGAAAACATGATTAGTATATTTTGCCCTATAGAACAAAATGACACGGTCATCTTGTACTGTATTTGTTTCTGTTAATAATGATATGATAATAAGAACACCGCCTATCATATTAGCATTGGAAGACAAATTTTCAGTAATGATTTACAAGGAAACTTATTTCAATGATTCTTTTTGTTTTTTGACTACAGATACTATATAATATCCTAGTGAAAATTCTAAAAGGATTTGAGTTAGAGGATCTATTTTCAAACGACTCTTGTAGTTCTATCTTGAAACTACTTTTATTTGAAGGTCTTACATACAATAGTTTGTATGAAAATTTTCAGAGTTTTAAAGATTTCATATCTTCGAGCTATGAAGTTTTTAAACTATGAAACTTTTCATACATGCTATTATATGTAAGACCTTCAATTGGAGGTGATTTCTAGATGGAACTACAGGAGTCTCTGACAAATAGACATATAAAAAATTCAATAGATCGGCTAACTCTAATCATTTTATGAATGTCGCTTGAATACTATGTAGTATTTATAGGCAAAAAAAAACAATCCGTATCATCGGAAGGAAGAATCTGAGAAGGTTTGCTCATTAGTCTTTATTCACAAAAAAAAATGTCATTACGAAGAAAGATGAGTAGTGTCATTATGACTTTCATCAAACATGTTATGTTACTTCACTTTTTTTGTCAGGGACAACTTATACTAATAAGATTAAACTTTACAACCTCGACTAGTAACTTAATTAAAACCTCGATATATTGTATAGTATTTGCAAAGATATAAAAAAATCTCCTAACATACATATTCTCTACTCACTTAAAATGTACGTGTTCAAGTATACATCTCTTAAATCATAAGACGACCTTAATTATTCATGATGTCTTATTAATGATTACCATTAACTATTTTCTAGAAACTTCTATTATCATAACTGAATAGATATCATCTAAAAGAGTCACTTATTTCTTTTTACATTTATCTGGAACAAATATTTACCAATATGCCGTATAAGACTAATTCAATAACACCCCATATCAATCCATTAATTTATTTACGCACAACAGCCATAAAGAAAACCGGTCAACATCGAAAACAAGAAGAAAAAAAAAAGGAACCGAACGATACAAATACAAATTGTTCACTATATATATATATATGCCAGTTCACACATGCACACACGCAAGACACAACATAATTTGATGTTTGAATAAGATTTTAAAAAATAAATATGTGTACTGAATAAAAGACGACTGACTAGGCCGTACTCGATATAGTATTAAAATAGTTTGTTTGTAAATTATCAACTTTATTTGTTGAATTTGATCTTTGTAAATTTTCAAAAAGAGATATTGATGATGTTGATGAATATTGTTGATTATTTACAACGGATGATGATGATAATGATGATGGTGATGATAATGATGATTTATTAAGTAAAGTATCAATTTGTTTTTGAAGAAAAGTAATATTTTCTTCAATATCTTTTGTATCAATTAATAATGTTGATTTCATTCGTATAAAATGATCATAATCATCATATTGTTCATCAGAAAAATATTTTCGTAGAATATTCGTTACTAAACGACTACGTCGATCAATACCATCTTTTAATGATTTTGCTTCATTATGTTTTTCTTGAATCTTTTCACGTCGTTCAAGTAAACTTGCCTAAAATAAAGAGTACAATATGTAAAGTTCATCTTCTTAAGTTAGGATCATTTTATTGAATTTTTCAATTCAGACAAACACTACATGAAGAAAGGTCGAATAATACAGATCTTGAATGATGAAGGAATTTTCATGTATCATAGATAAAGGTGAGAACATCAAATTTTTTGTTTTTATGAATAAAACTTTTAAAGCCATCAGTAAAATTTATTCAAAAAGTCAATGTTCGTTTAATCAGATACCTTGTCAATGATGGTTCTAACATCGAAAGTAGTGGTATAGCTGGACGGAGACTAGAGAGAGAACTGAGCATTCTCTCCTGCACATTTTTTCCTAATTATGCTACTATCCAGAAGGGCAAGGTATGGGCCTGAAGCTTTTTTAGGATGCCACTAGTCTTACCGAGTCCTACATAATTAGTATCACAAAAACCATCTTTTTCTCAGTTTTTGTGATACCTTTAACTGTTAAAAGGAAGGGTATAGAAAATGCGGCGACACCTCATTTTGTTTTCTTTAAAATGGTATTGCTAAAAAAAAAAAGATATGTATACAAAATTTACTTTTGTATGAGCATTATCATCTGTAATCATCAATAAATCATTCTCAACTTTAGCCAATCGACTACTAAGTTTGAGAAGTATTGATGTAATTGTATCAATTTCACTAATATGTAATTTGACTTTTTCAATTTCATTTAATTCAGCTTTTGATTCAATTATATTAATTAACTAAAAGAAAATAATTTTCAAAAAAAAAAAAATTTTTTTTCCTTTTGTTTTGATTTTTAATTTCATACTTTTGTACCAAGTATTGTATTGATTTCAATTTCATCATTGATTATACGTTGATTTTCTTGTAAGATTTCTAAATTTCTTTTTAAATTTAATAATAAATCTTCCTAGAATCAAAAGCAAATTTTATTTTAAATTTATTTCTTTTCTTCTTTTTTTTTTTTTTTTTAATACCGTTTGTCGAATATTATCATTGAACATTGTTTGTATATCGTTCATATTATTGATTGTTGTTAAATTTTGTTTTGAACATTTACGTTTAAGACGATCAGGTATTGGAAATAAATTTCTTATATAATCTGAACTACGATGATATTGATTATTGATTATTAATTCATCTGTATATGGTAAAGATAATGGTTTGAAATCATTTTCTGAATTTATTTTTGTTGATAACGGTGTTGTAGAATGATTTATTGATGGTGATTGTACCGAACGTTGTACAGCTTTAACAATTCGAACTGGTTTTCGATAGATCGTTGGTGGAAATGTTGTTTGAGTTGAAAATGTATCAAAATATTTTGTTGTTCTTATCGTTGAGTCAGGAGGAGTTTGTTGTCTAAATGATAAAATCATTTTTTTTTTTCTATATGTTTAAAAAAGAATGATAAACAAAAGATAACATATTCTGCATGTATCATTCTTTTTTGTAGTCATGCCCAACTCAAGCGCTGCAAATGATCCTCTGTATCATGATGTCAGTCCAGAACACGAGCGTTTTACACGTTTATTTTTAATATTTTCTGGTTTAATATGTATAATATCAATAATATGTGCAATTATAAAAGCTCAAGAAGAAAAAAAATTCTATATTATTATAATTAGTTTAGTTGCATCAATATTTTTTGTTATATGTATTTATTTATTTTTTAAACGACGAATTCTTTTAGCTGAAAAACTTTGGTTTGTTAATTTAACAATATGTATTTTATTTTTACAAGCATTAATTTATTTAATATTTGTTTTTATTAAACCATATCCTATTCCGATTCTAACAACAACAATGACAACAACTGGTTCAACAAGACCATTTAATACGACTAATATGACTAATATATCAACAACAACAAGTTTAACAACAAAACCAAAATTATATTCATGGGATAAACAAATTTTTTTAACTAAATTATATGAACAAATTGATGATAATTGAAATATTATTATTATTATTCTTTTTGTTTTGTTCTATATTAATTTTGATTTATAAATCTTACTAATTTGATTATATTCTCCAACAAACAATTTATTAAATGAAATTTAAAAATAATGCAAAATTTTTTTGATTAATGTAGATTCGATTTTAAGAACACTTATTCTTTAATATATTTCGACAACGAAAAAAAAAAACTAATTCTCTAATTGTAATTCTTCTCGGGGATTGACACAAATCGCTATTTTGAATTTGGACTCAAAATTTGCATTTCACTAGACAAGCATTACAATTCCAATGAGACATGTACGTATAGACTAATGGTAGAACTTATCGGATTGGTGCAGGACTCGAGTCCAAACATTTTGGACCTGACAAACTCCGAAAGACACTGAACACATGATAAAACTATGGTGATCTTCGATTAATTTCGAATGTTTAGGTCGTTAAAGACCATTTCAAGAAAATAGCTGAATTTTATAAATTCTCGCAAGCGAAAAAAACATTAATCTTGTCATGTATTCACTATTCTTCTATACGTGCATATCTAGACCAATGCAGCGCTTTGCTTAAAACCGTTGATCACCGTCACCGCTGCATCCCTATGCTATACTAAGAAATTTAAATTTCTTTCGTTTTACATTAATAAAATATAATAATTAGATTTGTATGAATACCAAACTTAACTCTATTCAGTATTCAACAATATTCATGTCTACTGTATATGACAGATCTATAACACAATTAGATAATAGGAAGTATCATAAGTTTCTAAAGATTTTTGAATGTCTTTACTTCATATGACTTTATTAAATGACGTCATCACTTATCCATCATCTCATTCTTTCTATCGTTACTGTGACATCGTCATATCTACATATTCCATCTATATCTTTTATCATTGTACTGTCACGCATGAATGCATATATACGTTCTCTTTCTTTCTATATGTATTATATATCTTCTTTCTCTCGTATTCTTTAGTAAATTTCTTTCGTTGTTATACATCTTGTATGAATGTATCTATCTGTTGCTTAAAATATTGTACATTTGCGATAAGATAATATTTATATTTGATTAACAATTGGTTAGTGTTCGATTACCTTCACAACTTAAAAGTAAATTATCAATAATGAAACAATGTATAAAAATCGGTGTTGACACGAGTACTTAAATATTTATATAGATACATTCAATTCAAGATTATTTCCTATCTGCATTCAAAACCTAAGGGGTCTTTATTCTAGAGAATGATTCATCCGAAAAATTTGAAATCTTGAAGACAGGTAGATCTGTAACGAGTAGAATAAAAGTTGTTATAGAATCAAAGTTCCCGGATGCTGTCTTCTATTAGATACTGGCATCAAACTGGCGAAAAAAAGGTCTACCTCTCATTTTATATTTGTAAAAGCTACAAAAAAATCAGGAGAACAATAGTTTTTGAAATAGCACAATGTTTCAACTCAATTGGGTGTACTTGTCCGAAGAAACAGGGACATTTCTTCAAAAAACGCGAAACACTACAGTTTTCGCTATTTCTGTTTATACGGTATATCAAAAAAAAAAACCAATTCGTGCAATCCCTATAGGATTAAAATTTGAAATACAATGTAGTGTTGTTGTTACTAATCTTATAAAGATTGTTTTTTTTATCTATTCTAGGACACAGTTTTTCATCATCCTTTTATTTAATCCTTCGAAAGTATTTCAGATATTATAACGAGACATTATTGATATATGCAGTCTTTCATCGTATATTAACAATGTCAGTCATAGTCTATGATGCGAGAGAGAGGAAAGTACAGCTACGATGTCTATAACGAACAGCCGTGCTGAGATGTTGGTAATGAGCCGTTTCTGACGTGTCTATCGATTTCGTCTGTTATTAACTGTGACGCTTCGAAGGTAATGACTGTCATTTTCTATACGAGGTTAACGAATGCTAATTTCTACTCTCTATATACTTCAACAATTATTTTCGATTATGTTTTACAAAAGTATTCGAAGAATTATATATAATAGAACAAAATGTTTGAATAGAATGATGAGAAACTATTTTGGATATTAATATCATGCATGTTTTATTTTTCTTACTTTGCTTCAGAACGTTGATAATTATTATTTGATGTTGATAAAGAATAAGTTTTATTATTTGTTGCTGTTGTTGTCGTTGTTGGAGTATAATCTGTATAAGTACGATTTTCAAAAAATTGTCGTTTAGATTGAAAATCATCTAATATTTCATGACGAGTTGGTGAAAATAATGATTGTACACGTACTTGATTACCTGATTTTGGTCTTAAAATATTTTTATTTATTGAATTTGAATTTTCATATTGATTTTCTAAAGTATCTTTTGATCTTGATCGAGATAATGAATTATTATTATTATTATTCTTCATTGATATTAATTGATTTGTTGCTTTTATTGAACGAGATTTTTCACGTAAACGTTCACTATACGATGCTTGAGTATCTTCAAGAGAAGTATCACTTGCTAAAAAAAAAGAAAAACCAAAAGAAAATCTATGCAGTCTGACGATCATATATATATATAACATAGACACTCACACTCATATGTAAAATAAAATAAAACGAAAGAACATATTATTAAGGCGATAAAATGAAAGAAATAAAGGTATTTTTCTCCTTCGTATCGGTTTTTTTTTTGATATAGATTGTAACAAAAAATAAAACGCAAAAAAATAATTTGGATTTCCTTAATAATAAGATCGAAAAATGATATAATCAAATAGAATGAAGGCAAAAACAAAAAACAAAAAAACAAGATATCTAAAATCTTATTTAAGTAAATAAAGAAATGTTCTCTTTTTTTCCCCTTGAAAAAAAAAGTAAAGTAATCAATAAAAAAGAAAACTCCGTTCTTTTTTTTTTGTGTTGGCTTCTACGGATATTTTATGATTCATATTTTGTTTTTAATTAAAAATCTATGGCATAAGAAAAGAAAAAACAAATCTCATGTTTCAAATAGTAAAAAAAAACAAAATTCACATTTTGTAAGAATTCGAAATGTTGTTGTTGTTTTAGATAATGAAGATTTTTTTTATTGAATATTGACTATGTCAGTCATAATAATATATAATCTCGTATAATACTTATCAACATTTTATGACGATAAATATTCAAATGCAAATATATTTTAACAACAAAAAACATGTAGCTTAATTCCTAAAAGCTTATTTATAATCCAGGTACACAATCAAATGATACTTAAAAGTATAGAGTCTTTCAAAAAGTAATAAATTGATTTCTTTACGTTTTTTTTTTTGTAAAGCTTAAAAATAGATCATTGATTACTTACGAAAATTTTTTGCATGTTCAAGTTATAACATTAAAGACGAATTCAAAAAAAAAAATCTATTCATTGTCCTATGTATAAAATATTTCGATATGTTAAAATTGTCACCATCAAAAAACAAAAAAAAAAGACTTCTATATTCAAATACAATTAAGTATTACTCATTTCTAAAACATCGACTAATGTCATAAAACACATAACATTGTTAATCAATAAAAAAAAAAAAAAAAAGCTTGTTTCTTTTCTTTTTTCTATTTCAAAAATAGTTGTGCGATCAATGCTTATTATTAATAAATTCATACCTATTCGTAAGCAACCATTAGTAAATGAATTTGGTTCGGAATAAGATCGAACTTCATTTTTGTTATTTAATATTAATGATGTTGTAGGTGGTAAAACATCTGTTTGATTACCATTGTTTATAGATGATGAATCATCATTATAGGTCGAACTACAATGAAATACTCATTTTATATGCAGTGCATGATAAAAAAAAACGAGAGGAGAGAGAGGAAAAAAAATAAGGTTTCTAATGATTTGATATAAAATATTTGCTCGATTTATCGAATAAAATGAATATGTGACACATACTTAATAACATTATTTTGTATTATATTCGATTCGGATTGTTTGTGTTTGTGATTGATTGAATTGGAATGTTTGTTCTAAATATCGTAGACAAACAGATTTATATATGAAATGAACAGATGTTTATAGCTGTGCTATATTCTCATTTAAAAAAAAAAAACTTATATTTTATGAGTCAATATTAGCAATTTAGAAATATGTAATTACGAATTAAATTTATTTTATTTTTTTAATAAGAAATGATTGATCCAATGAACTTACTTGTTCGATAGTTGATGCCTTTATTTTTTGTTGAGGAATATTTTTCAATATAGATGATGGTGGTGAAGATGGTCGTGGTGGCCAAAAAGCTTGAACACAATCCGAAAGTATAACAGGTTTTGTTTTTGAAGATGATTTAAATTGATGAATATTTTTTTGATTATTTGTTGAATATGTTGAATATGATAATGTATCTTCATCAAAATCATGTATGTGAGATTCATATGATGCATTTGATGATGATGAATTTGTACTTATACTATTCATACTAATATTTGATATAGAACGATTTGTTGTTAAATTTTTTTTTGATATTGATGATGTTGGCGGATAAAGATAATAATGATATTGTGGAGGTGTAGAAATAATAAGTGTTGATGTTTGCATTATCTTACCAATTGATGGTGATGATAAAGATTCGTTATTATTCGATAATGATTTTAAAGGAGAAAGAAAAAAAGGTTCTTTTTCAATTGATTGAACAGGTTTAAATAGAAGACCATTATTTAATGAATCACCTTCATCCGATTTTACAGTTATCGTTGTTGGATTCATTGACATTGATGTTGAACTTCTATTCATTTTAGTATTTGTACGCAGTGGGATAGATGAATCTAAATGACGATTATATGAAGCAAAAAAATAAAAGAAAAAATAAAAGAAGAACCTTGGAATACGCCCCTCCTACTCACGGGTATGTCATCAATAGTAAACTCTTTTATTGGCCTTCTTTGATATACTTACTGGTATTACAAGAAAAACGGATATGAGTATTGTTATCTGTCATCGATTGCCGTTCTTCTTGATAATTCAATGTAACCTTGTCAATATCTCCTTTCGATAAGTTGTTTGAAGATATTAAAGGAGACCGCAATGTATCAATATCAGCACTAAGACGTTTATTGCCATGTATTTTATGTTGTTTAGATTTTTGTTGAGTGGATGATGTACGTTTTAATTGTTTATTTTCATTATTAGATGATGAATTATTATTATTGTTATTATTATTACTATTATTTGATCGATTAATAAAACTAAAAAATCCTCCAGTACTAGTAAACTTTTTTGTTGTTGTTGTTGTTGTGTGTGGATTGAGTGTAGAATTTTTAACAAGTAAAGTATTCAAAGGCATCTGTTTATCAGCTGACGAATAGGTTAAATTTCCACCTAACAATTACAATGATAGATTGTGTCAATGTATAATTATTCAAAAAAAAAAGAAAAAGAAAAGGTCATTCATACTTGTATTAAAATTGTTCGTGCCATTTGGCTCTTTTGTTGATGAGATATTTTGGTTGCCGTCATTGAAAGTGACTGTAGCGGCTTTAGTAGTACAATGAAAGTGAGTTGCAGCAGTTGTTGCTCGTCCACTAGTAGTAGTAGTACGATTTAGTTCATCGACATTTTCTTTTTTTTCTTGTCTATGTCTTCGACTATCGTTATTCTCTTCTTTTGAAAGTAGTGATGGCGAGAGAGAAAAAGAACGATGAATTGTATTCGTGGACAATGGAGCAGTAGTAGTCTTGATTGTCCTTCTTGTTATTTCAATTTTTTCTTTTTCTTCAACTTTCTCACCATAATTTTTCTTCGTTTGTATGTCATTATCACTATTACTGTTCCCTATAGACAAAGATGAAGACGTAACTGTGACCGATGGGTGATAATTACAATGTGTTGATGGTGATGTTGATCGAATCTGTTTAGGCAAATGCCAACCAAAATGAACAGATTTTTTTGTTTGATTTTTATTATTATTATTATTATTATTATCTTTTTTTTGTGATTTTAAACAACTACTACCAGCAATTTTCCTATAAAAATAATGCAATGTGAATGAAAATTTATATATATATATATAAATTAATAAATTATTTGTCATATATGTTTTTTCATTAGTATTTCATAAGAGAAAAAGTAAATATAGACAGATTGATATGAGATTCACTTACGAATTTGTTTGTTCTCGTCGTGATTTTAATCCATCATTATTATTTGTCATTGTAGAATTTGATGTGATGATAGAATTTGACGAATGTATTTGATTATGATAACGATTAGACGACATTGACATATTCATTATACCATATGTTGATGTTGAATGACCATTGTCGTCTCGAGATGAATCAGTAGTTGGTGTTTGCAAAGTAAACTTTGCATATTGATTTAAAGATGACCCTATGGGAGACGGCGATGGCGACGACGACTCTTCATGACCTTTTGGACAAGTGAAAGAGGTGGACGAGGAGGAGAATGATGATGATGATGGTAAAGAAGAAATTGGAGACGATAAAGGAGTAGTGTTTGTATTTAATACTGGTGATAAAAATTTGTAATCGATATGATTTAAATCTGTTTGTTGATATTCACTTATCAATGGACGTGTTTTTGATGAACACATATGATCATAAATAGGAGTTTTTTGTCGTGAAGACATAATTGAACTTAAAGATGTTACTGTTGTCATTGATGATGCAGTAGATGTATCACTTATAAAATCACTACTATCAAATGATGGTGAAGCACGTGTTTTAATTTGTAATACTGAATCAATTGAAGATGATGACGGAGTTGGTGATGGTTCACGTCGTTCATTTGACAAACTTCCATTATGATTCTATAAAAAAAATATAGATTTAATAAATCATCTTACTTTATTTTTATGTTTCTATTAAGAGGGGAAAAAAAGACATTTTTCTTATGTAATATAGAACTCTTATTAACACTAGATATTGTCATTATTAATGTTAACATGAAAAAAAAAGTCTTATGCAAATTTCTTACCACTGTTGAATATGAAAGTTTATCAATTAAAAGATGATCATATTTGTCATTACATGAATAAGGTCGTTCAAGAATTTTTTGATTTGGTTGTTGTAATTGATAATGTCTTGTTGTTTTAGGTCTCATACGTACTCGATTAAAATTTTTATTTGATGTTGTTTGTTCACCAAATGCTCGTTTACCAGTTGGTGGTAAACCATATGTTGGTTGTTCTTCATTTGGACTCCAACTAGATCGTTTAAGTAAACGTTTTTCTTCAATAAATTCATTATTTCCAATATTTTTAACTAATTCCGTATAAATATATTCAGATGGTAATGATTTATTATCTATTGAACGTGGTAGATTTTCTTCATGTAAACTATGACATTGAATAGATGAATGATAATTATTAGGTAAACATGATGTTGTTTTACATTCATCAATGAATAAATTTGTATCATTTTTAGTATATTCAGGAAGTTTCATTTTGTTTTTTCTTTTTCAATTAATATTTAAAATGAAATGATAAAAACCTGAGAGATAAATAAATAAAGGTAATACCTACATATCGTACTATAATATAAATGTAAAACAAAAAAAAAAAAAGGACTGATATAACACTATGTTTGGAGTAGCATGAGCTATATGATAAGATATTGAGATCAATTCATAATATAAAATAAGAATAGATATAGTTTATAGCAAGAATTTAGCTCTTATTAAATATTATTATTATGTTTCATTCTTTTCAATGATAGTAACAATAGTACCGACACTGATATATGTAACCAGTAACGGACAATGTATTATCTTTAATTAATCTTGCATCATTGTTTAAGCTTAGACAAGTGAAGCATTAGCGGTATTTTGTCGTAATGTTTAATCTTATCGTTTAAAAAGAGAATTCTATTACGTTAAGTATTTAAAATGACACGTAACTATCTGCAACTACTTATGCATTTTGTCTGATTGAAGTGTCTACTTTAGTTTAAAATTACTTTTCTTATTTCATCTAAATATTGACGAAGAAGAATATCAAAAAAGAAAAAACAAAAGATATCCTATACTTCATATATATATAGAAATGAGTGAAATTGACTATAACGGAAAAATGATGATCAAGTACATACTTATTATTGTAGAGTAACCGGATCATTTCTTAATTATATTTTCAACAGTTGAACATTGAAACGAGAAAAAAAAGGCCTTACACACATACATAGATGACATAATGTTCAACAAAAAGTGAAAGAAAGAGAGAAGAAGAAGAAGAAAAAAGAAAGAGCCACCACTTTACGTATTTGTTCAATAACATCAACGACAAGCGATTGTCGTGGTTAGTGTCCTACTATAATGACCAAACGAATGAGAGCTTAAACAGGGCAATAACAGTGACAAAAAAAAAGAAAAGGAAGCATTCATTACATAAGTATATTCTTGTTGGCCTGCCTCTTTTTTTTTTCTACTCGAACGACTCACATAGAATAAGCAGATCGAGGTCGATATTACTGACAAACGGGTCGCTCAGTTTCATTTATATATATATATATATATATACATTTTCATACCTTCACAAAAAAAAAACCAACAAGTCATGTAAGAAAAAAGAAAGTAGAATGAAGAAGGTTTAAAACTATATTCAAACAGAGATGATGATGATGATGAAAGACAGTAGTTCTATGTGTTCCCACCTATTATTATATAACATGTTTGTATGTATGTGACAATTGACACCTTCATATACAGACTATATATTACCGATGGTGTTCATCATCGTTGTTTCATTGTCTTCATATGTATTTTAAAATGGTAATAGGAGACAAAGATGTGTATGTCATAAAGATAATTCGATATTTGAGATATATCCAACGATATTTATTCTTTTGTCAAATGTAATCAGTTCAATATATTTTTCTTCTTTTTTTCTTTTTTTTTTACAGCTTGTTCTTTCCAATATGAAATAGATATTGGGTTTGAAAAGAAAGTTGAAGGTAAATACTAGCACGTATGCATATCATCGAAGATGATATGAATCAATTTTAAAATACATTGGGTATATAGAAGAGTTATATCTGATTGATTAATATAACTTGATTTGTTCAATGAAAAACCGGTGCTTACTGATATTGATGTTCGTCATAGAAGCATGGATGCGTATACAAGGCAATAATGAAGGTTGAAGAAGACTGAAATCGAGGAAGCACAGAAGGAGAGGGAAAGGGAGGGTGGTTATATAGTTTGGAAAGAAGAATGAATAATTTTTAGTGTTATCAATAGACGATACCACCTTGAGCTGCCAAAACATTTTAAAATCCATTACTAATTGAAAATATTTAAACAATGATTATCATTTCGAAATTTCTTTTTCTTTTTCTGAGCAATAGACGAGACATCAATTTTTATAGTTTATTTTCCAAGGTTCAGACCGTAATAATTTAAACAAGAAAAGAAAATGAAAAAACAGAGCCATACATTATAAAAATGATACTGTTGATTGCCATTGAAAATTGTTAATGTTGTCTATAATAACAATGTATAATTAATTATGGCTAGTTTTGACGAGAAAATTGAAAACATTGATCAATCAATTACAAAAAAAAAAAAAATATCAATCATACTTAGATGCTAAAAATATATGAGTATGTATTTGTCGTATGTTCAATATGTGTAATTCACAAGTATATGAAAATATTTGTTAAAGTTCTCAGATAAAATTTCGTATTAATAAACATTTTAATGTCACATTGTTAATGATAAAATGTAATATGAACAGCATTGAAAAAGAACAAAGAAAAAATAGAAAAAAAAAATCTTCTATGTAGTTTGATTGAATCCAGATTAAATAATGGTATTACATAATACACTTTATTTAATTTTTAACTGTTTTCTATCAATTGGAATATTATCAATAAGTTGATGAATTTTTAGTATAGATTGAAAAATTATAGAATGAAGAGAAAATCTTTTCGTTTGATAAAATCTTGATAGAATAATAAAAGAATTGAAAATCGAACGTTTTGAATAAGAATGAACAACCCTTGTAATATATTATAATTGCTTATATGATAGGAAATCTAAAAGTATGAAAGATTCATTTTTTTGATAATGTTATAATAATATGTGACTATGTTAAAAACCTTGAGATTTTTCTATTTAATATATTTTCAATAAAAATTTATATTCAATCATTTAATTGAAGAAATATGATCAAATATTATCGTTCATTAAAATCAATTTTGATATTAAATAAATTTAAAATATTAAATTCTTATTGAAGAAAATAGATTTTAAGTATTTTATTAATCTTGATTAAAAAAAAAATATATATATTAGAATATGTTTAACTAATTAATAGTATTATTTTAGTTAGTCAAAATAGATTATCTTTGATAAAAAAAAAAAAGAAACTATTTCATAAAAAATAAATTATTATTTAAAATTTAAAATCTTGTATTAATGATTATAACTCGAGAATAATTTGAACCATTTGCAATACGTTTTTCATTGAATTGCCATCCATTTGGCCAATGAAATGGTTCAACATATGAAGCAATATTTTCTAAAGCTACATTTGATTCTCGTCTAAATTGTGTTAATGAAGGTAAATATTCTGTAATTAATTTAAACCAAGATGATGTAAATATTAATGGTTCAATAATTGAATATGTAATAATATTTAATTTTTGTAATTTTGAAAATTTCTTTAAGAAATTAGTAAGTTCATCATATAAAGATATACATAATATTAATTTAAGTGAATTAATTGAAGAAGGTATTGATATTTGTTCAGTTTTTAATTCATTAATTGTTGCAATAGTTGCAGTTAAATGACGAAGATAAGGAGTAAATTTAAAAAGTGTATATAAACTTTGAAAATTACAATAATTAATATTAAGATATTCAACAAAAGATAATGATTGTAATTGTGAAAATTCAACTGATTGAGCTGTACGAAAAATACAATGTCGAAGTGATGGATGAATAAGAATTTTTGAAATTAAACATTCAAATCGTTGACTATAATTATTTTGTTCAATTCCAAATGAAAAAATAATACATAAATGAGTTAGATTATTTAATTTTGATAAACATTCTGAAGTAAATATTGATTCAGCCTAAAAAATAATTTATATTTGAAAACTTAATGATTGTATTACACATTCAAAAAGAAACCTATCAAATAGAACATACATTTGAAGAATAGATATGACTTTACATAGGATTTGTTATTTAATTTAAACTTATTCAAAAGGCATCTCATAATGTATTTCAAACTATAACGATATGATTGTTTTATAATAACTCAACTGACACTGATGCTAATGGAAAAATAATAGACTATAGAATCTATTGTGTAAAGAATAACGGTGAATGTATGATAACCTTGCATTCATTTCGACTTCTCCAGTAGGCGGAAGTCTATTTCAAGAAAATAGTTGACTTTTATAAAAAAAAAAAAGGACTAAATCATGATCATGTATTCACGTACATGTTTAGATCGGTATACCATCATCGTTGCATTTCCAGTAATTGACATTACCGAAAAGAATCATTTGAATGTAAAAAAAAACAAACTTCAATAGTGGAAAGAGAATTGATGAATTACTTATTGAAATACACATGAACAATCAATATTGTGACTATGAACTAAATAAAATGATTATCTATTAACTCATAAGTTACTAAGAGTTATGAAAACAAGTAAAATTGAATCAAAATGAATTCAATGATCATTGGCACGAAAAAATGTTAAAATTCATTGATGCAATAATGTACTTTAGAACTATGCCAGGATAAATCGATTTGAATCTATTGATAAATAAATCAAGGAATCGGCTTCAGAGTAACTGATTAATCACTTTTGAATGGAGATTATATGGCATCATGTAGACTCGAATGAACTATGAATATCCTAAAAAGAGTTCGAACTCTTAGCTTATTACTACGGAGATAGTGCATTTGTTATGAAGTTTTAAATCGATATCGTGGTCTTCTTCAGGAATATGTATCTTCCAAATTCTGACTTGAAACTTTGCACATAGATAGATCTAAACTGAAATAGTTTATGATGCTCTTGAGAAATAGTCATTGTAATTAGAATTTTTAAGTACAATATTATGAGATCAACTTGTTTTTAAATACTAAAATATAACATTCATGAATATATATATATATATTTGTTTAGAAATTAAAAAGAAAAAAAATGAAAATAACCTACTTCGTCTAGTGTAATATTGTTTAAAGATAAAGCTTGTAAATTTACAAAATTAGATAATGGTTTATATTGATTAAATATTTCAATACTACGATAAATACTAAATGGACGAATTTTAATCAATGAAATTCTTGTTGTTAATTTCATATTTTCAATAAAATCAAGTTTTTTTTTCAAAGTATTATTATCTATTGTTTGAAGATAAAGTTGATGTTGAGTCCATGGATGATCAAAAATAATATATGATAATCGAGTATTTAATTTTCCAAATATTAAAATTAAATCTTCTAATGATAAATATTCGATTATAGAAATAATAATTTCATCTGAAAGATCTTCAAATTTTGCCATTAATTTTGTTTCAAACGTCATTCTCTAACGTTTAGATTTTTTTTCTTCTTCTTCTTCTGTTCTTTCTCAGTTACTATACTTTAATTTGTTTTGTTTTGTTTTGTTTTTCTCTTTTTTGATTACTTGTTATGAGATACCTGTCTTTTACATAGTATGATGAAGGACAAGAATATAAATACAATTTTGTCAATATAATATAATGACGATTTTCGTTATCGAGTCAAGCAAACAGAACGAATAAATAAATATTGCGAACGTCAGTTTTATGAGTCATTTTTTGTCTACCTGGTAAATACCACATTTTTTCTTAAGTTATCCTTCTGATTATATAAAGAGTATGAGCGGCGTACCAAAAGTGTATGTGGTAAAATTACTTCCTCTAAAAAGAATTTAAGGAAGCAATAGAAACTTATTGCTCCTCAGAATATTTCACATCACCTGTTTATACCTTAATCTTACATATATATAGTATCTAATTACTTGAGCTCAGGTCTGCGTCTGTGAAGACAGAGTATAGTCACCTTACATCTAAGGCCATATATGCACCATTACTCAAAAAAAAAAACCACGCTCTCATTGTAAAAAAACAACAACATAGTCGTTGATTTGACGCAGTCGTCTTCTCAAATCTTCTGTATCTTCATATAGTTGACTATATGTTTCAAATCAAATAGGAGTTATATTCTCATTATTTTCAGTTCTGATTATTGGCCTACATGGACATTTGAAAACAGTCAGGCTAATTTCACTCGATGATAATTATTGATGTTAAACTTCTGATAAAAATAAAAATAAATCTAAATTAACACTTCTACTATCAATCAACTAGTGAAGGATTCAATATTTCATCTTAGGTTAACTATAAAAAAAACAGAGACGATGTAGTCATTTAGAGCTACTTTGAATCAAAAGTTAAGATGGAATATGGTAAAGGTTAGGATAGAAATTGATGATCAATAAAATTATTACAAAACAAAATTAAACAACGACTGAATACAATTAAGGAGTTTCAGTAAAATCAATGCATTTTCCTCTCATTTTAAAAGTACTCTCTTTTTTTCTAGTTACATTCTTCTTCTCGCCACCTAGTTCATTCTACTTCCTTAACTACTTAGACGAAAGCAAGAATTGGATCTTTCTCACTTTTACTATATTTGGTTTCAACGAATTTTCTTGTAGTTAGAGTGATCGAACTCTTTTTTTGTCTTTGAACTGAACAAAATTTTAGTTGATACATACTTTAGATAATGAGGAATATATTTTTAAGTTTTTTCGGACTCAGCGAATTAACACGCTAGATTAAACTTATATCGAATCACCTGGTTAAAAAAAAACAGCATTTAATTAGATATTTACAAAAATCTAAACATTTCGTGGAAAATATTGCGCTTGTTGTGTTCATAATATTATTTTAGAATTTGTTCCAACGTTTGAATAAAAAGATTATTCTAAATTTTTCTCTTTGTCTTAAAATCTTCCAATGACTCAATGCTTCGTTATGCAAGATGTTCATCATGATACTAATGTTCTATACATGCGCTGTATAGCATGACAGACAACAAGTAAGAAAAATGGTAAATTATGTACCTTTTTCCTTTATATAATCGTAATTCTAAGTTCAATTTGTTTCTTTACTTTTCAGGATTATACTCATCTAAATTTTGTACTTAATGTAACAATGAATCATCAGATTGTTAGAAATAGGCAAAACTCATGTCATGTTTATTTTATCGTATGACATGTTGAAGAACGATGAATAATTAAAAAAAATGACGGTAGCCTATTGATGATCAAGGTATTGAATTAATAAATGAGTATGCTTTAGTATTCCCTTGTTATAGTTACTCAGATGAATGAAATACGATCGAAAAACTTTAGAAATTATTAGAATCTTGGAAGCAAGAATTCAATGATCAGATTCAACTACTGGATTCATGCCTCCCAGCTCCTACGATTTTCGGCCACAAATCCGAACGTCGGAATCATTGACTTGGGATATA
>CAJNOL010003455.1:0-22530 GCA_905250125.1 Rotaria sordida
TCCGTGGCACACGACCAGGCTTATTCAGACTCATTGACATATCTCTCGCGGGGAGGGTATGAATGATATGAGTCTGTCCTGTGCGTGCATGAGCGTTACGCTCGCCACGGCTCCAACCAGGATGGTTCCTGGTCGCGCGCGCGAATAGAATAAGCCATTCATTTCATCAATTCAATGCGATTTATTTGAAACGAAAGGAAAGAAAAAAAAAATCTATCACGACGAGTCTATTCGATTGAAAAACGTTGAACACGAGAATTCCCATAATCGACGACATAGAGATTGCCATGTTGATCGAAGGACAAACCGATAGGACCACTCAACTGGTCATTTTTACCCACAATGACAGTGCCCTGTTTCGCTCCTTTAGGCCAACGCATCACTCGATGATTCCACGAGTCTGCCACATAGATGGTACCCAATGTATCGACGAATAGTCCTTGAGGATGCGACAATTGTGTCAGAGCATTCCCGTGGCCTTGACCTCCAGCGACGACAATTCCTTCTTTTGCACCTTTATTCCATTTCATTACACGATGATTGTCACAGTCTGACACGTAGACAGTCTGTTGTTGATCGACAAAGAGGTAGGTCGGAAACTTGAGTTGATTGAGACCAGCACCTTTGCCATTGCCGCCAGCCACAAGAGTTCCATTCTTGTCTCCTATTTGATATCGTCTTACTTCATGTTTTTCGTCGTCAGAGATGTAGAGATATCTCTGATCATCCATGGCCAATCCCCGACACGAGATGTTGTCGATGAGGATTTCTCCTTGAGTTGTACCACTACGACGAGACCATCGTACGACTCGTCGATTCTCTGGATCACAAATAATGAGACTATCCGTCTCTTTGTCGATCAACACATCGCTTGGACCATACAATTGATCCAATCGATTTCCTTTACCATTGCCACCAGCTACTACTCGTCCATTCGTATCACCCATCTTCCATTGGATGATACGCTGATTCAAGTAGTCAGCGATGATTATCGTTTGATCATCATCAACGAAGAGACCATAAGGGACCCAGAGTTGATTGCTGGCACGGCCTGGTCCACGACCTCCAGCAACAGTTACACCATTCTGTTTCCATCTGGCATCGACTGGAATATTTGGGATTACTACAATTAACAAAAAAGAAAAGAAATCATCGTTGTTGAAGGGATCTCGTCTCTTGTGGGAGCAAGCGCTACAGATATGACATGCATCTTTGAGGATGCTCATTCCACAGATAAAAATTCAGAAGTCTTTTCTTAGTTTCTTATGAGAAATAAGGATTTGGTAACGATTCTTACGTTTATGTTACTTCTAGTTTTTGCCAAGATCTTTTTGATCATAAAAATAACACCTTGAGATTGTTTTAAGGAGGTTCTCCAAGAAAGAGTAATACTAATTCCATATAAGTTTTTGATAGAAAAACATAAGAAACTGAGGATTTTATTCAGAATTGCAAGAATTCAGAATCTTTTTGGCAGAATGATCATTTATATGAATATCAGAGAAGATTCTATCTGTATCTTGTGAGAAGAAGAATATCGAATCGTTGAACAACAAAATAGCAAACCTGATCCCTATGTTTTTTAGGAAACCTTAAGAATACATGATTTTCTGTATGATGAATGTAGATCTGCCAAAAAATCTCCTTAGTATTTGCATAGAGAATGTCGGTGAAATTTTATAAGGCTTTTGATAAGTTATGTGAAGCTGTTCGAAGAACAACCATGATGTACTCTGAGTAAGATCATGAGAAGGTTTGGATACAGGCGAAATTGAACAAAGTTGAGAGGATTCCACGCGAATCTATGTAATCTGAGGGGACTTCTACTTTTGCAAATGCTGAAAAGATGGATGTCAATCCTAACGGAGTTCTCCAGTGACAAACATTGGGATCTATGGAGTTTATGGGCTTTGAAAAGAAAGTGTCCTAAAATGCTATTTTTAACTTTTGATGAACACCATCTTCAAACCATTATATAAGGGTTCTCAAAGAGAATCTTGATGACTAAATAAGATACTCTGTCAAAATCTAAAAATAATGAGTATCTTCTATGAGGATCATGTTATAATCCTTATGTAGTACGGGTTCTGAGAAGTCTTCTGTAAGCTTGCATGTTATGGATATGTTCAGGAGGATCTGAAGAGTAAGCATTTTGAAATGGTTGATATCAGAGATGGGCAATTCCAACTCCAAAGTTGATGCTTTTTCTCATCAGAGTGAAAATGGAGTAGGAGCGGGACAGAATGGAGGTGTCTATCTCTGAATTTGATGAGAAAGTTTATAAAGCAATAAATTAATGTGCTACTAACTGATATCAATCGTAGATTTAATTATGTTCAAAAACTTATGTGTATTTAAGAGTGTTTTGGTCGAAGTTCAGTTTTGAAGAATCCGACTCGAATTGAAGTTAAATTGGAGTTGGAGTAGGATTTTAGAAAAAAGAAGTGGAGTGGTATGGGGTTCGAGCGAAACACACTGCAGTTGAAATTGATGTGGAGTTTTAGAAAAGAGTGGGGTATGAATGAGTGTTGGTATCCTTTTCACCCTCACCTACACTCATACTCACACCAATACCCTCTAAGGAGATTTCTATGTTCTAGTGAAATTTATTTTGAGTCTGTAGCTCATTGTCTTGTGATATAGAATGTTCAAAAAAAAGTAAACTTGTATTATAATGAGGAGGGCTTTTGTGATTTTTTTTTCTTAAATATTGAAAATTTATATTAAATTTTTTTTCGTACATATTTTGAAATCTAATTATTCTGATTTGTTTAATTTTATTAATTTACAATAAAATTACATTACATTTCATTTAAATCAAAATGAAAGTAAAAAAGTGGAATTATTTTACTTATTTTCAAATCGAATAAAAACAAATCTATTCAAATAATTTCAATTTCATTTAGAACAAATAAAGATCTCCACTTTTTGTAGCTATTATAGTTTTCAAAAAATTAAAATTAAAATGAAATAATTCGTACTTTTATTTCTTTTTCGAAAGAAATTTCCGAAAAAATATTTAATATTTATTCTTTAATTAAAGTTTAACTGAAACGAAATGAACATTTTTTTCAAAAGTATGAGGAAAAAAAGGTTAATAATGTGTGGTCTGGTGTAATGGATTGGTTTTGTGTTCGTCATTTGTTTTTGAGCCACATTCAGTAAATACACACCAACTAGGGAAGAAGATTTCAATTTATCCTAATTTCAAAACCACTAATTAATAAAAGTATCAAAGGATGTTGGGTGTAATGATTAAAAATTATATAGATATTCCTAAATTCACATGGATAGTTAAAATCTTGATCTTTAAGAATGTTTTGAATTTTTTAATCGTGCAAATAGTAATTGAGTCTATGCTAATGAGCTCTCTTTTTATTTTAACTTATTAAGATAATGTGTATGATTAAAAACATTTTTTTGTTAGATCTAAAGCGCACAATATTCACTTTGTCCTCTGTTATCGTTTCATGACAATTTATTTTTGAGTTCAAAAAGATTAGTTTATATTTATTTCGAAAACTACCGAATTTCGTCTTGATTGCTTTGGAATAAGATGCAATACAACAGAACGAAACACGTACCATCGTTTATATATATATATTTCTTTTATCTTTTTTCATAAGACTTTCTGTAAGATACTTATCAATCTTGTATGTAGCTCATTTATGCGTAAATGATACATTAATTATCTACTATTGGTACAATTCAAATAGGAAAAACTTGATAAAACATCAAATTTAAAGGAATCGCTAGTTATTTTCTTACAAATTAACTAAGAGAACATCATATAATATCATGTATTGCGAATAGTATCAGTATAAATAAAAGAAATATCTTAATTATATCTTTCTTTGACTATTTTCTTTTCATTAACGAAACGAAGAGCTCAACATCTTTGTCAATCGTATTGCTGCAGTTTTCTGAATTGCTCAAAATAATGATAGAGATAAAGAATGGTACTACAATAAAGTTGACGATAATAATAGAATTGAATTTTCTTCATTTGATTCACTACATCCTAAGATCATTGCACTCGTTGGTAAAAACACTATGTCCTTATTGATTTATCTCGATTTCAAATGAGCTATTAATAGAAATTGAATTTTCTAAATTAATTTTGACTCATATCAAATTTCAAAACAAGAAATAGAGAATATTTGAATATTCTGAAAAAAGAAAAATCATTTTCATAGAGATATACGCTACATATGTATAAAAACAAGAACAAGATTATACAAACATTGCTACTATCACTCTTATTCCAACTATAGATTGTTTTTAAATAAATACCGACACGATATATTTTATGAAAATAAACGAATAAATGTTTGATTAACTACTATAACCATTATTAATCATTGTTTAACATATGTTGCTCTTTGCTTAACCTCTGCTAAGATGAACTGTTTATAGGCAAAAAAATATTCACTCACTAACAGGTTGGGCATGATAAATTGGATAAAATGTTAATGCATTTTTTTTCTATTTCTGGGACAATAGAAAATTTCTTTATCTATGAATAGATAGAGAATTTCAAGCTCTACAAAACTATTGATTTTGTTTTTCAAAGAAAGTTTTTCTTGTTGACGCAAAATTATTAATTTGTGCAAGCTTTTGCTCATGAAGGGCAATGATTAAAGTATAAATTATTGAACATAAATAGGAACTAATACCTGTCAATATTTTCCAGTGCACCATGGAAAAACCATATTTTCAAAAGTCAGACACGCTCTATAAGATATTTATTATTTTGCCATCAGATTTAAAATTAAATTCTGAACAAAATGCTATAAGTTTTAAATTAAACGGTGCGTGGTTTACAAAAAAAGGACTTTTTTTTAGTAATTTTCCATTTTTTTTCTCTAGAAACTGTTTCTGTCAAATATTTCTTTTAAAAATCTAAAACATCCATCTAAATATGCAGAATTTTACAGAGAATTTCGTGGAGTAGTTGAAACTTTACTGAAAGTTTTATTTAAAACATTTTGCTCATTCTTTAGGGATTTTTGACAGTCGCAGTTGGACGATTAAGTAGGGACTTATCTTTGAAATTTTGCGCGGATATGGGTGTGGGTATCGGAGAAGACATCTTCACCCACACCCACACTCTCAAGAGAATATAGCAAGATTTCATGATATACTATGAAAAAAAAATCCCAAGCTTCTCTGATATATAGATAGTCAAAATTCATTTTCTAACAAATAAAAAGCTAAACATTTAATTTTACATAGGTCGGGACTAATCAATTTTTAAATATCGGGTTACTGTATTTGTAAAAGGTTCCAGAAAAGACTAAAATATTTTCCATAATTCTGAGAATTGCAGTAGAAAAATTCACTGAGATAGAATGTACTAGTAGTTCCAGACAAACAAAGATGATTGAGAAGCTAATAAAATCAAATACAATCTGAATTTTAGAGATCATATTTCATCAGAATGAAATGATTGAATTCGAATTTATAGATTGATTCTACCAATAAAAATGTTATTTTTCTAGCGATTTTCCCCATGGATTCTGATGTCAAAACAGTTTGCACTATAATATTGAATGTTGTCCTATTTTTAAGATAGTGAATAGACTTTTTCTGCTAATATTGTCCTCGTTCAATGAAGTTATCAACGATGTTAAGTATAAAAGAAAAGCTTTTCTATCTGTCCATATTCAGATAAATATCGTTTTTCTTCATTTTAAAATATTTCAATCATTAAAATTATGTTATTAAAGTTACTTTTTTTTTGTTTGAGTGAAATCAAGGAATGTAGAAAAAGAAACATTACGATTTCTCGCTCATTACGGTCAGTGTGCAATTATGTAGTCACACTAACAGAGAATATTTATGTGGTCTTGTATAAATCAATAGATTCTATTTAATTCAATTAGTTTCGTCATTTGCAAAATGATCACACAAAAAAACAAACATAGTCAATTTTCTGTTGTATTCTGCATTTCTTGCAATAAAAATTACAAAATAACAATAAAGTATAGTTCAACGTGTGCATAGTCTTTCTTGAATAATTACATAAAAACTCAGCTTTACAATGGAAAAAATATTGAGTTTCAATATTATAGTAATGAATGAGAGAATTCTTTATGCTCTCGTTATTCCATATACTATATCAAACTTAAAACTTGAAGACTCAGTTGAATTCAAGTTTCAAGCTTGACACTTCTATTTATTTCGAATGATTTCCTAACGTTAATTTCTTTTTCGTTCATTCATCTTCTATTTCTGCTTCACAGATAGTAAACTAGCAAATATACTGTTTGAGTCTATTCTTAAGTGAATTTTTCTATGAACTCAAATTGAGTAGTTTATTCTTCTTTTTAGCAATTATCTTTAACGTTGCCAATTAAGCGACAGTGTACATTAGAAGAACAGTTTATGTCGTATCGCAGAAAATAAAAACAATTTCTTAACAAATTGTTATAAAATCCGAATAGAAAGTTCCTTTGATTTTACTATGATGTTCTATTTATAAGTCGTACGATATTTATATGATGTTACAGCTAATTTTTATGTTTTATGGTAATATAATATGATCACCGATATAGTGAATTATACTCATCAATAATTGAAAGAGTATCATTTTTTATTCCTTTCGTTCAACGGAAAACGATTAACAAATATTTTTCTTCACAAAATGATAAACAAACTAATAGCTAAGATATAGTTAACATGAGAGCTTATAAGAATGCCAACGTAATCTTAGAAAGAATCGATATTTGAATTCAGATATCGAAAATCCTTACATCCAATAAAAATCATAAGTTTTTGATTGAGTTCTACGCAAGAATCAATCGTTCATTCATTACGAAGTAAGACACATTTGAAGACCTTATAGATGAAACTCGAGTAGTATTGAAGAGATATTATTCGGCTAAATATTAATGAAAGAATCATGGAAATTGAAGTAAAAATCGATGAGAACCTTTTATTTTACTGTCAAACCTCAAAATTCATTAAAATTGTACATTTACCACAAACAGAAGCCAATCGGTGATGATTTAGGATTCTTCGATTAACTAGCGTAAATTCTCTTATTGAAAAAGTTTTGAAAATTTGAAAACAGAAAGTTCAAGAAAAGTGTTTTTTTGCTTCATATTGTTTGTAAAGAAAATTTTTTCCTATCTTCTAAAATGACCGAGATATAGAACTAAGAAGACAGAAATGAGAACAAGTCTCTTGATTCATCTGATATGTTCCTCTTAGGTGAGAAAAAATGCCAGTGCTAATAATGAATAGTGGATTGCTACGAATTTGAAATATGTTTCATTTTCTGTTTACTTTAGTAAGTCAATTCTTATGTGAAAGAGTAAGATTTAAGAAACGTGTTTGTAAACATAGTTTTACAATTTTTGAGAATATCCCTCTAAGTTTATTTCATCATGATGGCTAAAGAATATTCTAATATATACTTTTTCTTGTTTCAAAACATTTTAATAAATAGGAAACTTGAGTTGTATAGGTTAGAGATGCACTGATTAATCAAATTTTGTTGAAAATATCTGGTTTATACATGTAATTTGTTTAAATATTTTTTCAGTGAGTATTAATCATGTATTTGATATTCGCAACAATTTTTGTTTCAATTATACAAGAAATTTATGAATCAAGATGATTCACTGAATTTGATTTGAGAATAAAATGTATTCCTCATTCTTTTTAATGATCTATTCCATAAACAAGGCTCATTATGAAACAAGCAACTGGCGGTATATTTTCTGGTAAGTTCAACAGTCTAATTGAATCTGTGAAAAGGCTAGTTGCTTTGGGAGATCAGCAAAAAAATATTTTCACTGCAGATTCAAGCGTTTAAGTAAGATTTTGAAAAATGTTTTCGATGGATGTTCAGTTGCGAAACTTTCATTTTATTCGAAAACTCCTGATTCTTTCGTGAGATAAAACATTACATTTACAATTAGATCTTGTTAACAGATCCTTGATTGGTTCACGTGAAATATCTATCTTGAATCTGTTCTCACTTTCTGTATAGAGGTATGCTTTTTCAGTAATGTATAAGTATAAGAAAATCACCTTGTTCTCTGCTGATTTTGACACAATAGATACTTATAAAAGTATCCGTAAGATTATTGATCACACTTAACTCTCCTTAATCATATTTATTTTTTTATATTGAAATATTGAACTATCAATCAAACCATTTCAGACAAATTGATCAATATTGATTATTCAAATCATAATACGCGATAGCTATGATATAAACAAAAGCAACTAGAAATGTATCCTGGACAGAAGTACAAGATCTTAATTCGTGCCATGGATATTATATGAACATTTATACTATGCTACATATACAGGTAGATAGACATAAGTGAGTTTATGCGTCTTGACAATTTTCTTTCAGTTCAAAGAGAACAAATTTCTGAGTTTTAGTTATAAGATAACGAATTCAAGAAAAAAAACATGTCTCTTTAGAGGGCTAGCATTGAAATACTTTGACAAGACATAAAATTTGTACATACAGATTAAAAAACGAGCAACAAAATTTGTTTCGTTTTATTTTTATGATTGAAAGATTTACTAGATTGAATCTAATTTTATCAAACGCATCTATCGAAACATTAAAATTAAGTAGAGACTGGTAATAGATGAAGGAATATCAATAGGAATGTCTATGACAATTCATCAATGATTTTTTTACTTTCTTGAAAATATAACATTCAAGAATGTAGAATTTAAGTTTCTATAATCTAATTAGAAAATCACATTGGAATTCTTCTTACGAGTGTCTCTTGAATATTGTAAAGGTATCTCAAAGTTCTGATCTTTCTTTATAAATTGACGTTATATCTCACATTTTTTTTGCAAAAAAAAACAGAATATGCTTGTAACGTCTAAATCGAAATATCATTATCTAGGTATTTTAATATGATTCGACAGAGTGTGGCAAGCTCTGTACATATATAAATATAACAAAGAAAAAAACAAGAAATTCGGATTCTTTTTCCAATACAAAATATGTAGGATATTAGAAAGATTAAAAATCACATATATCTTATGTGAAAGTGTATACTTGTCTTTTAATAATTTTAGCTGATCGACTTTTCCGTGTGTTCATGAAACTCGAAAGAGTTACTTGCAGCTTTACTATGTGACACTGCATTTCGAAACATAAGTTGACAATCGATCAGCTAAAATATTGAATGTCAAGCATACTCTCTCACCTAAAATATGCGAGATTTTTAACTTTTTTGGTTTTTTCTAACCCTCGGAATCGGGCCACTTTCTGATGACCCGGCTCGATCCAGAGTGGTACTATTATAATTATATTTCTTGTAGAAAAAATAGGTTTTTACAAGGCAGAACTCAACCTTCACTGAAGTTAAGGTAGCTATTCGTTGTTATTTTACTTTATCTTTAAATTTCTTAAATTTTAAGTTAACAATAGATTTAAATTTGGAAAAGTTAAATTAATTTTCAATTCACTTATATATTTCAACAAGTTAAATTTAAAATAAATTAAAATTCTCAGATCTGATAGAGTTAAATGTATTTTTGGACTTATTTAATTCTCGTAAAAGTAAATTAATCACCTCTAAATTGAAGTGTGGGTGTAGGTTTGAAGAAAATACTACCAGCAGACTCACATCCATACCTAATTAGAATAATCAAAAAACACCGAATCAAAATTCAGCTGATATTAATCGATATCAAGTGTAGTCTGTGACAATCTAGGTCCATAATAATAATTTGGCTATGTTTTGAATTGCAATCACATGAAACCAAAGGGAATGCAGCATACAAACAAACTCTTATCAATTCGTGACATGTCACCAGTGAGACTTACATACTTTATGTTACAAAAGCGAGATCAATGAATTTAACAACTCTACGCTTATTTTGTGTTTCCTTGTAGAATATTACGAAATCTGAATACTTGATGTAGTATTTCTGAAATTCAGTAATAGAGTTGCAATCGTTTCATACAAGATTACTTTAAAAGAAAAGTGACGTATACCGATAATAGTATCCATCTAAAGTTCACTAGCTAAAAAGAAAGTTTTGCTGAGAAATAGAAAAGTTAAGTATACCATCAGTGTGAGTAAAAAGGTAGCTTTTTTCATTCTTTTGATTATGATTGTAGTTTTTCTTCGTTGAACCTCTAAACTACGATCTAGAAAAACTAGTGGAAAAAATTGAAGCTTTCGGATAGATAAATTTTTGGCTCGCATTCTAAGAATTTGAACGTCGTTTGAAATGTTTTTTTCAAAAGAAGGAAAGTTGTTCGCTAACTACTATGCATGAAATGATTGTATTGTATGTAGTTCGATCAATTTTCTTGAGTTACTTCAGAACATTAATAAGAATGACTTGAAGAGTCATGGTTATTGTTCGAAGATCTCCTGTTAGATCTAGGTATATTTGGGCTGATTGTAATGATAGATGAAACATGAGAAAAAATTTTCATATTAGGATATCAAAGAGGTTCTCATTTCATTTATAGAATCGTTTAGAAAACCACAGTCAAAAAAAGATAGTTTTATTTTCATTTAGTTTTTGATTGTCTCTCCAATGGATTCCGTAGAAAATATGCGTTACATAAATATTACTATTTACAGGCTAATTCTCAATTACTTGATTTTCATTCTACATAATTTTTGTTACAAAATTTTTAAAGGCATCAAATAGTTTATAGTGTGGAGTACATGTACAGATATTTGAATCTTGAAAAGTAAGTTTTCGATTTTTCAGGTAATTTACACTTGGCTGTCTACTCCAAACAGTTTTGAAGACAATGGCCTTTTCCATTTATTCGTATAAAAACCAAAATTAAAAATAATTGTTGAATATATCAAATTTATAGAAATAAAATCGTGCCATTTATTATATGGAATCATTTATATTTCTCTCTTAGGAAAATATGTTAGGCTTTAAGAAGAATCTCTTATCAACTTGGATAATAAGAGAATTTTTCTGTTGCGTTGCATTCATTTGTTGCAAAAACTAATTTGAATACAACTAATGTACCGTTATTTGACAAGTACGAAACCTATAAAGTTTTTCGCTGATAGAGCTGAAAATTCTTGTTGATTCGATACGTTCATGTTTAGGTTTACATTTATGCGTTTAAAATTAATTTAAGTATTATACAGAAACTCTTCTTGGCAATTAAGAAAAAATGAATTTTGTAACTGACCATTTTTGTTATTTACGTCACAAAGTCAGAGTGATCAAGAAGGTGAAGTATTGTCAGAAGATATAATGACTTGTTCAAAAATTTATTTCTACCTTGCTAATAAACGAGAAATGAACCAGAAAGTCATAGAAAAAAATCTTTCTTTTTTTTTTATAAATCTGAATGTGGTTGTAGCCGAAGACAAGATCACTGCTTATTGACTTTCACCAGAACCCACATTCATATACATACCCACAACAATCTTTAAATATTTCTATAAAATCTCAATATAAAATCATTTGTATTATAGATTTTCTACAAAGAAAGAAATAACATATCGCTCAAACATTTTTTTTTGCAAAGCACTTCTGACTTGAGTTTGGCTTTCTTTTAAAAATTGATATTTTGCTCAGAAGCATTCAAATTGCATGGAATAGCATGTAAATGTGATACAACCAGACTCGCTTTTGAAGATATTTATTCTTGAAATATTTCATCATTTTACAAATGTTAGTTATGAATAACTATAATGTCTATTGAATTTCTAATGACAATATTGGAAAGCTTGACTCGAAAATATAATAATTTGAAAATTTTCAATCAGATATTCAATGGAATCAATTTTTTTTATCGTACTTGCTCTTCAGCATAGAATGTCAATTTACACATATACTTCTATGACTTACGGCAAACATATCTTTGTTAGAACAATTTCTAAACTTGATCTGAAAGTTAGAGTAATATTAACTAATCGATGTGAAACATGCAAATGTATGGCGCATAATGCAGGTTCATTTCACTATTCTGATCCTACTCTTCTTACTTTTGTATCAAATCTTCACATTTTTACTCTTCGAAGTAACTAATGTTTGTGTACAACAAATTTGAAGTTACAATTCAAGATTAATCATTAGATTTTTCTATTGTTTAAATTAGATGTTTTTCATTTATAGCTTGAACAGATAAGTTTTGAAGTATGAAGGACGCAATAGGTTTACATAATTTCTCCTAAAATGGGTATCGATTGTTATTATGAGTACTTAGGTTTCAAATCATATCTCTTTAAATATTTAGATTTAACTGACAACGGACGTAATCTTAATTGAAAATATCGAAAACTGTTGAAATACTCTTTATCGATATGTTTTATTTGATAACTGCTAATAAGAATTAATGAATAGAGTCAATTTCACTTTCAAAAATCAATATAACATCATAAAGATAAAAAATGATGTCATTTTCAGAGATACATTACTTCAAACTTAAATTTTGATGTTTAAATAAAATAAAACTACCTTTGAAATATGAAATCAGTTAAAACTTCTTTTCCCTAAATCTAGTAAACATGTATATATATATATATATACTGAATATAGACATTAGATTGAAATGAACTTTAAATCTGAGTTGAACATCAAATTAATATTTATATAATGAATTCGAACATCAGTTGACATACTGAGCTATGACGAGTCATGAGCAATAACTTGAAAACACGATATTACGACAATACATAACCATAACATTAGAGTGCATATAGAAAACTTCGCTCAATCTTATTTCGAGTACTTTCTGATTTAAGTCGTACGTAAAAGTAAATAAGTGCTTGTAAACATATTTGTTATTTAATTTTGAATTGATTTTTTTTTGACAAAAAAATTGTTTATCGAAGAGTGTGTAATTATTTTCCGATAGAATCATGATCACTAAAATAGGTCTTCAAAAATACAAGTCAAATTTTTTTCTATGTCCGCAGTTTATTTTTGTCTTACAAAATTAGGATATTTCAACAAGAGAGTACTCTAACACTAATAATGATTTTTCTTTAAACTGAGGCTTGTAGCTCCATAGTGTAGTTTTATCTGTATAATCATATAACTCACATTAATTGAACAGAAGGCAAATGAAATTGTCTTATTATAAGGCTGAGCATTATATAAGTAACAAATAAATTCTTGTCAAAAATTCAATATTTAAATCTACTAATGGCGTTTCTTTTAACCCTTTGAGTCCTGAATTTTTTTACTGAGCCAAAATTTGATGAAACTTGGTATAAACTAACTAGGTGATATTAGGAAGCATGTGGTTAAATTACAATTAAAAAAAGCATATGATCACATGAAAATGGAAATATTTTTGTTATTATTGCATTTTAGTAAAAAATTGTTATTATAATTACTGAAATATTTATTTATTTCATTACTAATACACGTAGTTTTGATGATACAACAAAAAATAATTTTTTACACAAAGATCAACACAAGAAAAGTTACAAATTATGTTCGTCCTTTTCTCTATTTCTTTTGTGCGGCAGTAGGCGCACTGATGAGAAGTTGAAATAACTTTTGGCATATGAGTCAAAAGCTGTAGTTTGTTTCGAACTCTCTATGTTATTTATTCTCGTTTCAATGGGTTTCTTCTGATTATTTATCGCCGAAGATCTTCCTACTCTTTTTCTACTGCAATAATTACCTACGAGTGCAGTACTAATCGACGATACATGTCCTAAATATCCTTGAGTACCAAATTAGTCAAATCGGTGGCCTCCATATGAATAAACTATGCTGATTCGATATTCGGACACACACATAGATATTACGTATTGTATGTACAGAAGATAATTCTCGTGTTCAGAATTGATGGAAATAAAACAAATGAATTTAATCTTTTACAACGTACTGAACTATCTATCATAGTACCTCAGATATATCTCATGGACATAGATTTTAAAGAAAAGGAAAATCAACGAAAAATTCTTATAGACCAGGTTATGGGTTAAAACTTTTTTCGGACTAAAGAAACTTGGCACGTTACACTTTTCAGTCTTTTTCATATGCCCTATCATTCATGCAAGCTTGTACAGGTCTCTACCAGCTTCTAATATTTATTGAATATATTTCTTCAAGATTTTCAAAAACTCGAGGATTAGAAAATTTTCAAGGTGGTACATATGTGTACCACCAGGACTCAAAGAGTTAAAATAAAAAATCAATTATGAAAGTACATTATGTACAACTGTGAAAATATTTTAAAAATAAGGATAATACTAAAAAAACAAGAATGTTAAACATTCAGTAGATGAGGTGAGAGATTTATTGGTTTTTCTCAATTGTAAGTTATTATTTCGAGAGCATCAATAACGAGAATATAATTTTCATTATGTGTATACACTGCCATATTAAAAAATCTATTGTCATATTATGAATCTTCGCACTGAACACTAGAATTATCATTTACAAAACCTAGTAGAATTGTTCTACAACTTGTATAAGATTGAATAGTTTCAATATATTTATCGCCTAGGAAAACATTTTTTTTAAATAAAAACAATTGTCGAGTGATTCTATACGACGATTAAGATAAATTTAGTATTTTTCTGTGAAACAGGATTTATTGTTGTCAATTAAAAATCTTTTATAGCAAATATCATAGTTTCTATTGTAATTTTAAGCATGATCTGATAGCTTCGAGAACAAATAAATAGTTGAATAATTGATTCTAGTTTGGAGAGAAACATTACATATCTATTTTAAATAAGATATTTTTAATCGAAAATAGTTTCTGTGCAAAAGACTTTTAAATAGCAAATCGACGTAAACTAAAATCTTATCAACAATATCATCTTTCCACGTTTTTCCAACAGAACAAAGTCGTTTACTATTCTTCTCCTTCCACCACTGATTTACCAGAGGAAGGAGGAAAGGGAAAAACTCTCTATTGACGTTTTATCCAAATTAACCCTTGAAAAAATGATTTTGAATATCTGTATCAATCCCTCAGAGCAAATCTCATTCGTACGTAGCTTCATCACGTAGCGCAGTCATATGTAACTTAAGTATTGTATTAGAATTGCGGAATTAAATGTGAAAATGTTTTTAACATCGACGAGTGAGATATTGACAAGTCAAAAAGAACCGAGCCTTCGTTGCTTTAATCGATTATAATGCATTTTTTAGAAGAATTAGCTTTATGCAGTCCATTTTAGAAAAGTCATATGTAGATTAACCGATCGAATTGAAAATCAACTATGGTGATTTTTATGAGTTAGGAAATTTTATCGACCCATACCAACATTTTTATTTAAAGAATTCTGTTGATTGTTAATTTAATTATTTATGTAATTCACTATCTCATCAACTGTACTGATAGCTTTAATGTATTCTTTCTGTTGTTTAACTAAAGTGACGTCTAGTTCTTCTACCAATATAGTTTTAAATACACCGATTTTTGAAAACATAAGATCCTCAGAATTTTCATGAAGTTTCGTTGTCACGTTCGAACAAATATTTTCTAATATTTCCGTTCTTTCAATCATTGCAAAAGAACACAGAATTTTGATGCGTACATATACAAGATGAACAAAAAATAATTTTATTTAGAAATATGCTGATCTGGTTCATTAGAAGCTTTATAGTAAGCTATGTTCGCAAGTGTTTGTTTTTTAAATTTTCGTTGAGTCCGATCAGCTTACATAAAGTAATATTATTACTAGTTAAGAAGTTTGAACCGAACGATAGTCTTAATTATCAATATATTCTGCATAATATGGCGTGGGTGTGGGTGTAAGGCGTGGGGTGTGGGTCGGGTGTGGATATTGGACCTTTTAACTCATACTAACGCCCACACCCACATCCACTCCTCACATATTCACTGTATTATAGACTTTGTCTAAAAGACTGTTAGAATTATAGACGAGACATTTTACTATATATTCATACAATAAATCTTTTGATATTAGATATTTTATAAAAGTTTAAACGTCGTGTTACGAACTTTTGGTCAGACCTAGTACTATTTGTTATGCAGTCTTGTTATAACGAAGAAAACTCAATGGCAATGACGTAAGCTTATATTTCCGATTGATTCCGAGTATCAAAGCAAAATAATCGAAAATTAAGATAATTCTGTAAAAAAGCCTCTTAATCTAGTTGGCATAACAAGTATACATTATTTTCAAACCAAATAGCTAATCATGCAGTTAAACTTAGCGTTATTATACAAAAACGAATACTTTTTTGTGTCTTTTTTGCTAATATAATAATACTCAGCTGTTGATGTGAAAGAAAAATGTGCTGTTAGTTAATTACTGTTGACACTCATAAGTGATCTTGCAATAATCAAAATTTGATTCTATAAGGATTCATATTATATCTATGAAGCTATATAAGAGATGATTTTAAATAAAACTCATTTAAGACTGGTATAAAATTTTTGAAATTTTCTTATAAAAGATTTCGATAACAGATAGAATTTGAAAACTTTTTATAAAAGAGTATTTTACTCATTTTTCTATAACAGATATAAATTTTCGTTCTTAACTTTCTTAATGACATGGGAATAATAAAGAATTGGTTCAATTTGATTAAAGAATGATTTTTCTTTTGTTGTACAACCTATAGCAGTGATCGCATTTACTTTACACATATGTATAGACAGGATCACTTCTTCGTAGAGTATGACACGGATTTAAAAGCTTTTGATCTGCTTTCTGTATTTCATTCGATACTAGTAGTGAAGATTTCACGTAATTAGATAAATTGCCTATACGCTAATCTAGTGCAATTGTTGGTGATGAAGTAAATTGAATTCAACTCTTACCTCTGCTCGATTCTTCATTTGCTTCTTTAAGCATTGTATTCCGACTTGTTTGTTCCGAGAAGATCAGTTGAATCAAAGTTTCATCATTATACAATAATTGTAGTTCTACCATATCATCTTCAGACATTTGACTATTGTAAAATTCTAGATGAGTTAGCGTATTAAGTTCTTTCGCAGCATAAACAAGTGCTTCGATGAGTTTGTGTGAAACAGTTGATCCAGAAATACAAAGACGCGAGAAAAATGCGTCATTTTTTAGTGATTTTATCAACTGGATTTCTTTCTGAGTCGATGGGCGTATACCTTGAACATGCAGACCTAAATACTTTATTGAATTGTGATGTCTCAATGTGTCCAAAAGATTGATGACAAAAGCTTCATCTTCGAAACCAGTCTCATCGATTAAATCTATTTCAACAAGTGTCCTATTTCTTTTTAACATTTCACAGAAATGTGATAATGTCGAGGATTCACACAATGAATGAAGAAGTCTTAGATTCTGTAGTATGTTAGTTTTCAAAGAAAATATAGTATTAAGCATTTCGATGTTATTGGCATGCTCTACTACAAGTCTTGTTACGATTTTGTTCGTTTCTAGGCATTGCTGAAGATCATGCTCATGGTAGAAAAAATTGACCGCAGAAAAATCTAATTTTTTGTATATCTTGTTTTGCTGCAAAATTCGAGTGAGCATTTGTGCATTTTCGTCTTGATCAATCTTACGAAAGCGAACTTTTATCAACTGATTATTCAACTGTATAACCATAGATCGGCAGATATACTTGACGGTCCCAAAGAAATTGCAAATACGAATATCGATCATGTTTAGACAACGAATCGAGGAGCGGTTGATTACAATGCTCAGCAATGTGTCGAGATCATCTGTATTGATCGAGCATTCTTGAAATACCAACTTTGTAATATTAAAACCTCTAGGAAGGGCATTACACAGCGTTTTAATATTTTTGCTGGTCAAATTCGCTTTACTCAACACAGCTTCGTTACTTTTGTCATCGAATTTACCTCCCATAGCCAAAAAGTCTTTTATATATTTACGCATTTCATTATTGAAACTAATGTTATTATAGTGTTCAAGACATGCCCAAAGAACAAATCCATGAACAGTAATTGCTCGATATAAGTTTCCCAGAGTACATTGATTGTCAGCAAGTTCCAGATATATCTCAAGTTCGCTTAGTTCCACTTCCTGAAGTGGAACTCCTCTTGATTGCTCTACATCAGCCATGGATGAACCGGGACGAGTTTGTTTATTATCAAATTTATTTATTAATGCTTCAACCAAGTTTAATTGCTGTTTTATAGTTTCCTTCTCTTCGGGAGTGTTAAATTCCGATGGCAATGCACTACCATTTTTTGAAAGGACAAAGCGTCCACTTGAAAGCATAATTCGAACGATATTTAGAGTTGTTCTTAAATATGGTGCATATTGCACAACAAAATCTCTTGGCATTCTAATCAAATAACCTTCATGAGGTGCGACATGCATTTGATTTGGTTCATGTGAGCATTCACATAGAAAGTAGAGTTTATAATGAATACGAAACCAATTTTGTTCATTACTGATGAACATCTTATCGCATTTTCTTGTCGGTAAAATGAAAAAGTAGCGAGGTATAGTAAAATTTTGTAATTGAGACATTTCCGTCATTATTTCTGTAACCTGATTTATCATTTCTTTCGTATTGATGTTGACCGAATGGGTTTTGTCTCCGATTGGATCTATAAATATATACAAATTATCATTATGAATACAATTTTCCATAGATTCAAGAACTTCGGAAACTAGGTTGGCGAAGTATGCTGCATTTATAATTTGAGGATGATATTTCTAATTAATTTCTACACAAGACTGATTTTTATTTCATCGATTTAACGAGATGATGTTCGAAAGTATTTTTAGAAATACATCGCTCGAGATATTGATTTATAGGGTATCAATATTTCTAGAGAGAACACCAAATACTTTATCAAAGCGAGAAAAAGAAGAAGCACAAAGAGTCTGAACATAACACTTAGTGAATGTCACGTTATATCGACATGAATCACTTAAAAGCTGAAGCACCTGAAACTATATAAATGCGTTAAATACATCAATAAACGAAAATGAGATGGATAATGTATTTAGGACCATTCTGGTTAATGAACTATACCTTTAAATAGCCACGCATTAGAAAACTTTCGAATAAATGTTAATAATCCTGGAATTTTTAGTCTTCATTATTGTATTCAATGAAAGAAAATAAAGAATACTCGAATGAGTTCCGCATGATTTACTAATAGTGAGGAAAAGCCTTATCGAGCTCAATATTCTTATTATTATATGGATTAAACAGTAGAGTAGATGACGATAAACGGTTCTATCAATTCTTTTTTTTTAACCGCCAGCTTTTTCAGTCATCTAATATGACTCCGTATAAAGACAAGGGCAGTATTAATTTCGACTTTATGCAATAAAATAGCAACGATTAATTACGAAATATATCGAAAATAGTCTATTTTAATAAACTAACTTACTAATATTCGTGCTTAATTCTGATGGATGTTCATTCTTGAATTTGAGAGCCTTTTTACGCCATTGAACACTACTGTTATAGTCTTTTGCGTGAGCTGCGAGTTTGGCAAGGTCTTCATATAGATCACCGCGTAAATGGACATCTGGTGGAAGTTGGTCCAACAAACGAATAAAGTATTTTTCAGCCATATCTAATTGCCCCATATCCCACAATAGTTTTCCTAGCATTTGAAGGTTTGTATCTCCATTACCTAGCTGCTGTGTCATATACATGAGAACTTCTTGTAAATCGTGTTCATTTTCACTACATAGAGTCATTTCAATGATCCATATTTGATCTTTAGCACTGCGATTGACGCTGTTTAAGCGAAAGATTGAACCGATCATAAAGAGTATTTCTGATTCGCCCGGAAATTCACTGAGTGTCCTGATGTCGGCGAATGGTTTTGTCGTAGCTGCTTTCGGATTAGCGACAATATCGAATAGGACTTTTTCTAAATTCTCTGAAGTATTAGGAGCATTAAGAAAAGAACGTGCTCGTTCATCATTAGTACTGGTGGAAAAAAATGAATTTACAGAAATAAACTGACCACAACTATTCTGTAGAGTGTTCAGTTCTTCAATGGATATCATTTGTCCTCGATAAACTCGTAGAGGTTCCTCAGCTTGATGAGTTTTCAATTGACATTGAATATCAAAGATATACGTACGAAATAAAAATATCATATGGATATTTTCTGTACGTAGAACGGCATTAAGCGCCTTGTAAAAGAATGTATCTCGTGTATACCACCAAACAGCTTGATCAGATGAATACTTTTTTCGAAACTCTTGAATATTGCTCAATTCAAAACGATTATCTTCATATGCTTGTTTCAAAATTTGAATAAGCTCTTTCGTATCTTCTGGAGTAATTTTAAGTCGTAGAAGACAATCGATAAGCACTTGGGAATAGACAAATTTCCCATTGACATCGTCTGTCGATTTGCCTGCCGTAAAAATATTGATGGATAATGGTTGTTCAATAACTTTTTGAATTTTATGATCAACTTCGATTCGAGAAATAAGTTTATCGAGTTCAGTAACAACATCTTTGACCTATGAAAACAAAAATCAAACATAATAAATAAAATTGAAATCATTCATAATAATTTTGTTACCTTTGTATATTTTTTAGACCATTCTCTGTTACCTGCCTCATCCATGCAATATACGTAGATTGATATAACTTGCCGAACATTATGAATTGTTGGGACAATCTTTCGTCCTAAGCGGCTATTGACAATAATAATTAGTCTATCTTCTGCAGATCGTGCACTAATATACTGCTGACATCGTTCTATATCCTTGAACCGTTTGAGGCGGTTAATAATAGAGCGTAATTTCTGTTCTGTATCTCGATCATCACTGGCTTGCACATTATCATCCAGCCAAATAATGCAGAAAATTTCAAGCTGTTGATCATCTGCATTTGTAAGAAGGTCACCGTAAGATACAGGAGTAGAACTAGCCATCTTGAAATCAAAATTTCTCGGTAGAATATATGTAGAAGTCTCAAACGTTGTTACTTAGGTTTAATAATTTAATGTGAAGGTATCTTTTCAAAATCTAAAGCAAATGCTTAACATTCACTATCATTGTTTTATACAGCACAGGTCAAAATTATAAAAAAAAAAGAATTTTGTTATTTGTTATACTAAAGACACATCGGTTCGATCCAAAAGTTATATATACAGTCGCAGGATCTCGTGTCGAACAGTTTCATTACAAACACTTTTAAAAATAACTTATACTGAGATTTAAAACTGCATATAATTGACTAGGATGTGGGGTGTGTGGATTGAGTGTAGGTGTAAGCAGGAGCCGCGCGAGCGGGGGGGGGGTGTGGGGGAGTGTACACCCCCCCAATAATTGAAAATTTTTGTTTTTTTTTGAGCGACGGGAGCAGATTTGGAACAAATTTTGTGTTTTTTTTAAGAAATTTTGCTCTAAATACCCTTTTACACCCCCCCAAAAATTTTTACACCCTATCAAAACCCGCTACACCCCCCAATCTTAGACCTTTCGCGCGGCCCCTGGATGTAAGTATTCCTGTTGATGTGGGTCTGAATGAGTGTTTGTTGTAAGGTGTTGATATGGATGGATGTCCGTTGTAGGGTGTGGGAGTGAGCGTGGATGATAGAAAAGCAAGGGGGAAACGGCGTACTCCCTGTGCTGCCGGTGCTCGGGAGTACGCAGAGTACCGAGAGCGCAGGGAGTACGACGGGAGTACATGGTGTACAACAGGAGTACATCGAATGTAATATAAAATGGGCTTAGTAATTATTGAAAAACAGACTTGAAATTTTTGAAACACGATCTAAACGAAGTGTTGAGTCAATGGAAAAGGAGATTGTCGGATCTTGGAATTCTATGGATCCTCGATACGAATATTCTTTTGACTGTAGTTAGGGTCCTAATCTCGAATTTGAATGTGTGTTTGTATGCTTATTTGTTTCTCTGCAAGGTACTGCTTTGAACCTACCTCAGAGCAAAACAAATTCTTAGGGTATCCTGGGTTCTCAATCCCTGTATTTTGAAGGTATCCCTAGGTCGTCAAGTCCTATATTTTGGAGGTACCTTCAGGTCCTCAAGTCCTATTATATAGAGGTACTCATTGGTCCTCAAGGACTATCCTATGGGGACTCATAGATCCTGAAGGGCTACCCTATGAAGGTACTTATAGGTCCTCAAGGACTATTCTATAGGGGCACCTATAGGTCTTCAAGTCCTATTATACAGGGTACTCATATGTCCTCAAAACTATCCCATGGGATACCCTTAGGTCGTCAAGGGCTATCCTATGGGGGTACCTATAGGTCTTCAAGTCCTATTATATAAGAGTGCTCTTAAGCTCTCAAATCTTATTATATAAGGGTATCGACAGAATAGGCCTTGAGGACCTATAGGTACCTCACACAGGGTGTAGGTGTGAGTAAAATGTACACACACAGCCAATCCCACACCCCACACCCACACACGTACCCTAGGAGCACCTTCATAATATGGGACTTGATGACATAAGGGTATCCTTATAATATGGGACTTGAGGACCTAAAAGTGTTCCCGAAATATAGGACTCGAGGATCTAAGGGTACCTCCATGTAATAGCTCTTAAGGCTCTAAGGGTACCCTAATATTATAGTTCTTGAGGACCTAAGGGTACCTTCATACAGTACCAATACCAATACCATACCGGTCAATACCAGTCAATACC
>CAJNOL010003456.1:0-22523 GCA_905250125.1 Rotaria sordida
AAAACGTTTTTTGGCATATGTGAAAAAAACGTAGAAAACAGTAAAAAGTGTCATCGCGTCACGTAATATGATTTTAAAACACAATCTTTTAGAATAAAAATATGCGCATCAAGAAAAGAAGTTGAGATCAAGAGGTGAAAAAAAAATACTCATTTTTCGTTACGCCATGGCGTTATAAATAGGGTAGTTTTACTTAAGCTCGCTGTAAAAAAAGTATAGCACATGAGAAACTCACTGTTATGGGAAAATATACATCTATTATCATAGTCTTAATTGATCTTAATCAACTTTATATATACTAGACTGTTAAAATATACGGGTTAAGTGAAGTCATGCTCTAAATGGAGGAACTTTTTTTGTTTCATTAGTGGCCTCTCGATTACCAATTATCAAATGCAATTTAAAGCACTTATTCACGGAACGAAATAAGTATCTCTCCACTTTAGATCATACTCTACAACATGGCAATAATGATTTCTTAAGATACTGATTTCGAACTCTCGGTCATTGAGGTAACGCGTGACGCGTACAACTTGACCTCATCCATCCTTTCCATAGTTGATATATATACTCGCCATATAAGCAAATGACAATATGTTAAACTTATTTTTTTTTGTCGTTATGAATAATTAAAAAAAAGCATGATTTATTTCTTATTATTCGCATAATGAATCCATTCTGTCTTTGACTTGTGTCATAAACAGTAATTCATTTCTTCACTAGCACACTTTCATAAAATTGTGTCGTTGAAATTCTTCATTTATTAGAAAGATTTTCTTTTTCTTTGTCATTTCTGGCGTTTCAAAATTAACTAGCATAAAAAACATAGTAATAATGGATGAAAATTTTTTTATTTTCATAACGATTTTTTTCGCTTTTTTCTATCTAATAACTGTTATATTTTCATTGTTGGTTATTATAATCATTGTACGTCATTATTATTCTCAATATTGGTCAATTATTAATCTTTTAACATGTAATTCTTGTGTTAGTCTTCTTATTTATACAATTAGTTTTTCTATACAATTACCATCATTAATTCAAAATGCTTCTTTTAATTCAGAGAATAGAAATAACTTTTCTTGTAAGATTGTTGCTTGTTTAGGAACATTTGGTGCTACAATTCTATCATATTCATCTATGATTCAAGCGATATCTCGTTTTTTTATTATAATTCTTTATAAACATCGAATTCTTCTTACTTTTCGTATTCATTGGTTGATGATCATCATAAGTTGGATAATTAGTAGCATTATTGCTAGTAGTTTGCTTATTTCATCAGTAGCTTATCAATATGAAGATGAATCTCGTGTATGTACTTTGACAAGAAAAAATTTTCTTATATCATTTCTATCTTCCATCATTATTTTTATATTTCCAATGATTACAATAACTATTCTCTATGGAATTATTATTTGGCATATAAAACAACATAAACATATTAATTTGGGAAGTACAAATGCATCACGAGCGCAGAGAAATACGAAAGTATTTAAGAATATTTTTATTTTTACAAGTATTCTTGGAATTGGTGGCATACCTTATTTAATTTCTACTATAGTGAATAGAATAGTGCCAATTCCATGGCCATTATATTCTATTTCATTTTTATTCATCGCATGTGCGTCTGCTATTGGATCACTAGCAATTTTACTTACGAATGAACAAACTAAAGAAATTTTCTGTGCTAAACTTCATTGTCGTCAATTAATTAGAACAGGACAAGTAAGGAATAAAAAATTAGCTAGAATCAATCAAATTATGCCGTATTATAATAAAGCATGAAATTAAAATATTGCCGGTGAACTTGCAGATCATGTACATATGTTTTTTTTATTGATCTGTACAAATACTATTAGAAATAAACATGTTGAAAAATGTCATGTATCTTTGTTTAATAAATAAAATAAAATAAAATTTCCTAACAACTAATGAAAAAGTCCATGCAAACCTGTCTCTCTGATATACTTGAATATAATAATAAACGATTAATAATAATAATGTAGTTTAGTCAATGGGGAGGAAAAAGCAAGACTTCAGTACTCTGAAATACTGAAGTCCCGCTTCTTCTTCTCTCTTGAGTTTAATATAATTTTATAAATAGAAATTTTCGACTTATTTGTATGTCTATTGATATAAGTATAAGTTTATGGTATAGATTAAAATCGATTTTTTTGTTGTTGTATTTTAATTTTCTAGCTTTTATTTTTTGTTTTATAATAAATAGTTCAGTTAAAGTGACAAATGATCTCAAGATTTTTTTTTCGTATCGGAAAGTCTGGTAGAAAATTCTTCAAGAATAATTATGCGTCATATACCATCGCTTATAGTATCTAGACAACAAATTTAGCTATCCATTTCATTAGTGCTTACAATAAATTATTATGCTCCAATATCATAATTATAAAATAAACATGTGATGCAATGTATCCTTATTTTTATAATCCACCTAACCTGCACTGCTACTTGTCTAAATAAATACTTAAAAAAACATTAAAAAAATGAAATTTGAACATATTTCCGATTTTTTTCTGGTCTTCTGATTTTTCTAATTTTTTGCCGAATCCCAAACGTTTTTTAGATGGTGGCTGTACTAGTGAAATTAATTACAAGTATAACCCATTAATATTATAGATCCGCGTTCCGTTACCTTCTTGTCTGTCTTAACTTTTTGTAGTTTCTGAGTTCTGCAGCCATTGACGAGTGTTTGAATATATCAGTAAATTTTTGCGTTGCTGAACTTAAGAATGAATGCTAGCTTCTTTTTTTTTTGAACGATTTTGTAAACATATTTTAGCTCAAAAACATTTATTGAAGGAATTTCGAACAAAAACTTGAAAAATAATATGGAATTCATTTTCTATAACCTTTGTTATTTTTCATAAGAGTTTTTGATTTGCATGGCTTACATATATGATTTTTTTGCGCATATTTTTCTTAAATAGAGTTTTAGGCTTCTTAAAAGAATCTGATACTAGGTGTCTTTTGCTAGCTTCTTTTGTATTAACTAACAATTGAAGGCCATATAACTGCAAAGTAAGGAGATCGGTCATAGTCGAATCAAATGAATGTTCTTACTTACAGACGAACTAGTTTGAAACATGAGCTGCCAATAGCGTACACAGATCGAGATGTTTACATTTCAAGTTATTTACACTTTGTCATGTGCTCACACCACGAAATTTCATCAACACTTAGGTTTCTTTTTTCGTCATGGTCAGATGAAACGCGACTATTTACATTAAAAGCAACAATATCACACATATTCAAATGCAATTTGACTGCAATTAGAATTTTTTTGTTTATTACCTTTATAATTAAAAAAGATGTTATCCTAGACTTCGTAGAAATTGCTTTTTAATATGTGTGATATTGTTTTTTTCTTATGTAAATGGTCGTGCTCCATCCAACCATGACGAAAAAAAAGAAAACTAAGCGTTGATGAAATTTCGTAGTGCGTGCATATAACAAACTGTAAATCTCTCGAAACTCGAATATCTCGGTCTGTATACGCTGTTGGCAGCTTTTATTTTTAATTAGTTGGTTTGACGGTAAGAGCATTCATTTGATCCAACTATGATCAGTCTTCTTAGCTTACAGTACACGATCTTTCACTCTAAACTATATAATGTTGGTGTTGTCTTTCTTTACTATGAAATACTTTTGGAAATAAAATATGAGTCGATAAACAAAAAAAAGTGAAACATTTTGTGCAAGTATGCCAACATGATAGCCCTTTGTTTTGCAAGAAGTTACTCTTTCTGATTAGTTTCCAATTTCGAAGAAAAAATTCTGATTTTATTCTGATTTTGAAAACAAGAGTTTCTGATTTTCAAGTTTTTCATCCGGCAACCCTGGTTAAAATACCAGAAGTGATTCTTTCCTTCTTCTTTTCTTAATTGTTCACAGAAAGAACAAGCAAAAAATGCATGTGTGATTCAGACGAAGGAAAAAAATAGAGTTACTATCTAGTTCAGAAATAAATAAATCATTCTGAAAAAGTAAAATTTCAATGGGCAAAAACTTACTCATAAAAATTATAATGGGCAAATCTCCAAATGAAATGGGGAATTGCCTAGATTTGCCTCTCCCTTGGCTACACCGCTGAACTTCAGGTTCGACGATTTGACATGTATAAATCACCGAAAAGTTACATCGAAATCTCTGAAAGCCGAAAAATCGAAAATTGCGTTCCTGATTGATGGACTTTCTGACCAATGAGAGGTCTGATGAAAAAAACACAAGTCAGATTCGCGTTTCTCGCCCTCGATAGCTTATAGTAATGTTTCATCAAAACGCCCAAAAAGAAGAAAAGTAAGAAAAATCGTTTCTGATTGCTCGACTTTCTGGTCAATCAAAGTCCAGATAAAAATCTGACCTGAGATTCGGGTTCCACGCCCTCAATAACCTGTACCAAAGTTTCATCAGAATGGCCAAAAACCCGAAGAAGGGAAAAGCTCGTTTCTGATTGGTCAGTTTCCCGATCAATGAAAGCTCGGATCAAGAATCTGATTTCGAATTCGGATTCCTCACCCCCGATAACCTTTAGCAAAGTTTCATCAGAATACCCAAAAACCTAAAAATAGAAAAGCTGATTTCTAATTGGCTTGGACAGACAGACAAACATACATACCAATATTTCGTTATACTGATTTTTCTGGCTTTATATACTGGGTGTGGGTGTGTTGGTGTGAGTGTGGCTCTTCTAATTTATCTACACCCACAGTCACACCCATACCCTCTATAGAAAGCTTGAAGAAATTTTCTTTCTTGACGTGGTGATAGAGAAGACGATGCTCTATTTTTCTGTGCTGTTTGATCACTATTCAACCAATATCATAATAATAAAATTTCAATAAGAGTTGTTTTGATGTGAAACTTTACTAACGGGTGAGGCAGATTAATATGGTTTGCATTTCAGTTGTCAATCACTTAATACGTTGTATTAAAAAACAAAATATACTACAGATGCAGCGTGAAAAGCTCTACAATTTACAAAAGAACAGTTTATTTTATATATGAAATAAGAAAAAGATTATTTTTTCGGGTCAGCAAAAATTGGTCGCACAGAATCTTGGTATTTTTTGAAAACAAGAAGTAGACAATTAAAGTAAGCTTTACTTTTTAGATTGTAGAGCTTTTCGCGCAGCATCTTGTAATATATTTTGTTTTTCTTAAATAAAAGATATCAGGCGACAAAAAGATGCAATAAAAAAAATGAATTCATCTTGTACCAAAAAATATCGTTTCCGCATGATGAAAAATTGGTTGCTCAAATTTTTTTGTCACTTTGAAAACAAAAAGTGCAACTATAAAATAAGCGATCTTTCGTAAATTGTAGAGCTTCTCGCGCTGTATCTTGTAGTATATTTTGTTTGTTAATACAATGCATTAAGTGGTTGAAACATCTAACCTGTCTCATCCGTTTGTGAAGTTTTACATCAAAACAGCTCTTATTGAAATTTTATTATTGTGATACTAGTTGAATAGTGATCAGATCGCACAGAAAAATAGAGCATCGTTTTCTCTACTACTACATCAGAAAAGAAAATTTCTCCAAGGTTTCTTTAGACAAATAAGAAAATGGAGCCACTACTTTTAGATTGCTCTAAATATTTGCTTTGGTAAATATATTTAAAGTGTGATAAAAAATATATAGCTGTTAAAACGACAGCTTTGCTGGTTCTCATCCAATCGCGGAAAGAAGCAATATATATACTTAACTTACACAATTATTATAATAATCGATAGATGAAACTAAGTAGCTGAGTAAAAAAAATACAATCATATGAAAGAACCACATTTGCCATCGATACCCATCCCAGCTCCACGAAAACGTCTATCTGTTCAAGAACGTAAAAGCGATCAAAATACAATACGATTACCTCAATTCATTCTCTATCGTACATTATGTGACAACATCATATGGCTTGATCTCTTCATAAATGAACGTGACTTCACTTTTGCTAATAAGATGATCACAGCTAATCGTTTGCATATTTTCTGTACGGCTACTGATTGTCATGATTTTCTTGATTTATTATCTCGACGACTTGATCTGATAACAAAGCGAGATATTTATTCAGTCATCGTCTCAGGAGTATATGTGATTAATATCAAAGTAATAGATCAATTGTTAAAACATGACTTCATTGATCAAATATGGTTAATTGTGAACGAACATTACTATGAACAGCTTCCTGATCTATTTCTCTTCAATCGAAAAATTAAAATGATCTATAATAACAAACCTGATATGGTTATGCGTCGTTTATGTGATGACTATTCTGATTTTGAAACATTTACTCAATATTACAATACACTATATGAAATAGCAAATGATTCAGCTAACAGTCTATTGAGCGATGTATTACCAGAAGGCGTCAATCACAAAATTGGCTGTTCTTATCGTTGGAAGATTCATCATAACAGTTCATTTACACATCTAATTGAAAATGCGAAATGTGATCGTTCAACTGCATTTAGAACGCCTGATAAAAACTCTTCCAACGACGATAATTGTTCTTCTCTAACAAAAGTAACATTTTCACAGATGACTCAAACGAATCAATTGGAAGAAGAAAATCTCAATGAAAAAGCAAATAATACATCTCCTAGTATTTGTCGTGCATACAATCAAAATATTGGATTATCATCTAGAAAAAACTTATCTTCATCGTTTGTTGATCCATCATCATGTCATGGACAGCAGCCAACGTTGATTAAATCTCCACTTTCATCACCTTCACGATATTCGAATGATATGATTGTTCTTCAAGAACTTCAACGCATCAAAGACGTAAGTTCGATATTTTTTCTTTTATCTTTATCACGTTAGATATGGAAGGATTATAGAATTAGGTCTTTTCCAAATGTGAAAATATTCTGCATAATATAGATTTTGATCTTCTGAATTTTTTCGCGTATGTGAAATAAAAAGCCGTGCAAGGTCATAAAGTAATCGATTATGATCCCAATGAAAAATATTTATCAAAAAAAAAAGGCAAAGAACGCGTTCATAAACGAAAAGAAAATGCTGAGTCTAAAGGAATACATTCTTTGCTGTTCCGCATTATTACAGAATGCTTTCTTCTCAACTCAAAAACCGTCTCTATCTAGATAGAAAGCGTTCTGAACCGTTCCATAAACCCATAGAATGAGTTTCTATCGATTCTTTTTTGAAACGATCAGAATAGAGTTCTATCAAAATAAGATTATTTTCTTTGATGCTCTCTAGAGAAACATCTTAGAACGGTGTCTTTGAACTGATGAATACATTTCAAACATTCTAACATCATTCTTAGAAAAAAAGAATGTATTCTCCAGCGTTTCTCTAAATTGTTGAACGCTTCATCTGGATTCAACGTCGATTTTGATTCAAAATCGACAGCTCTGAGGCATAACACATTGAAAGTGACGCTAAAAATGGTGGAACATCAATGAGTTGTACCCCACAGCTGACAGTCCGGATTTCTAAAAAAAAAAATTTCGAATAATAGTTTGAACTACGAAGAATTGGACCACACTATTGGATAAAGCTCGTCGAGTTGTACTAGAACAGATTTCTCGACGAATCAAATGTTAACTTCATTTACTTCTCTTCAACGATTCTTGTAGGGAATGTGAATCTAGGTAATAATAACCAAGAACGCATTCCACTTTTATAGCAAACGTTTTTTTTTTTTTGATAAATATTTTTCACTGGATTGTTTCCTATATCATTACAACCTTTTGATACAAGATCATGTCTTCAGTATGCAATAAACACAGGGTGGTTCAAAAGTTACGCATCCAACAAAAAAATTGAATATCTCCATTAAGGCTTGAGCAAACGATCTATTTTTGTTCTGTCAATGATAGAGATATGTTCAAGGTTTATATCCATAAAGACAAGCCTAGAGAGGTCGTTCATTAAGTATCGCCAATGATCTCAACAAAAAAAATGTTACTTTTTCACAGATAAGAAAAAAAAACAATGTACTTGACAAACAATCTCTCTGGGCATGTCTTTATTGATATAAACCTTGAACATATCTCTATCATTGACAGAACAAAAATAGATCGTTTGCTCAAGCCTTAATGGAGATATTCAATTTTTTTGTCGGATGCGTGACTTTTAAACCATCCTGTATTTATTGTATACTGAAGACATGATCTTGTATCAAAAGGTTGTAATGATATGAGAAACAAATATATTCCTTTTTAGATTCAACAACGTATATCTATTCGTAAGGGATGCTAGTTGCTTCTAAAAACTGAGAACAAACAAAATATTTCTAATGTATTTTTAAATTTTTTAGGGAGGTCAAAGATGACCTCGGCTGGTACTACTAGGGTTAACACCTAGCATAAGAAAATAGTAACGAAAAATGAGGTTCGGATAGTATAGCAAGGAAGTACATACTTCAACTGAAGATGATTTCATGAACGATTGTTTCTATTGGATTTGTTATGGAACAGTCCATAAAGTCAACGGCTTATTCTTGTTCACTAGAATAGAAGAGAAAAATTGATTCAATTCACATTATTCATTATTGTTGTCTGACATATACCATGCGGAATAGCATCTAGCAAACGAGTTGAAATATTCAGACATATGGGAGTATCGGCATAGAGGTAAAGGTGTAAGGCTTTACATTTGACAATAGATACAATTCTTTACCATTCTGTATGATTATTTATGCAGAAGTACGACTGATAAATTGATGTTTACTTGCTTTTACATTAGCGAAATCGTAAGAATACAGTCGTTGACAATCATCGTAAGAGTACACCTAGATTCTATAGTTTCAGTGTCTGTATTTACGGCTCATATAGGGTTTTATTAGTTCAAATGAGAATGATCCATTTGTCGATTTCATAGAGTTTTGAAGAAAAAAGTCATATAATTAGTTTGTCATTTTTCGTAGTAAGTCTTGAGAAAAAGTCTAACTGTGCTTCGTTATTTTTTCTCTTCCATATTTTAGAACTTGGCTTTGTTAAATCAATTAGTTGATAAACTTTCAATGAAGAAATTAACACGTGATGATGATGTCTACAAACATATTGAAAATGAAGCATTGAAATTAATGATGTCTTGTGATGCATTGACCGATGTTAGTCCTGTCGTAGCAACAGTACGTCGAGAAACGGTTCATAATATACAAAAAATGTTAGATACACTCGATAGAAAAGTGTCTTTGTATGGACCACAAATGACTGGAATCATACACTCAATCTCTGTTTAAAAAGTTGTAAAAGGAAATTGAAAAAATTTGTCAAAATCCTCCAACAAAAACCGATATTGACTATATATTCTGTCGGATTTTTCGATGAAGTTCATTGTTCATTCTATTGACTAAAGTCGTTTGTTATCTTTTGATTTGAACATTGTCAAGTCATTGTATTGGCTAGATCTTCCAGCAGTTACTTATCGAGCATTAGGAGTCGCGACATGAATGTCATAAAAACATCAGGATTCAGAACAGACTATCGGTTAATCCGGATTCTGCAGGCTATAATTACTGTACGTTGAGAATTACAATGAAACGAAAGTATTATCCCTTATTTAGAGTTGCTATTTCTTCCGCTTTTATTTCTCTGTCCGAAATGATCGACTTGCACTTGTACAGTAAAAAACGAAAGACACTATCCTGTATTTTGTTTGTTGTCACAGTGAAAACTGTAGTATCCAAGAAGTTAAGATGATGATGAATTCTCTGATGTAATGAAATAATTTAATCTTTTTTGCATGGAAATGTTGGATGAATTTCACGATACTTTTATTTCTTTTCTAATTTCTTTTCATTATGTTTTGACACCCAGCAGCTAGACGCCTCGATTATTATTAAATGAGTTTGAAACAATTCCAGAGAAAAAAAAAAGAGAAAATGATCTTGAACTGCTTATTTAGTCCAACAACTGAGAAAAAAAGTCTTGCTTTATTGCAAGCTCAAATTAACATGAAAACGATCTCGGCAAAAAAAACCTCATGATCATTGAAAGAATGAGAAATCAGGAAAATATCTCGATTCAATATGCTGCAAAGAAAAATAAAGTACAATATTTCAGTTTATGTAAATATTAATAAACAGGATCTGGTACGAGAAAAAGACACAATATTAATGTTTTATTGAGTAATATCTAATAAAAGAAATACATAAGATGAACATGTACAATAAATCAGTCTTTTCAACGTGCATGTTTTATTTTTCTTTGCGTCGGCCTTTGCCAAGTAACTGTGAAATTGTTCGAACTCTTTCTGATCATCAAAAGATCTATTGCATGGAATATATGAATAATATTATTTGAGATTAATCTTTCACGAAATTCATGCGAAGTTCAATCACTTTTTGAAATGGTGTTATGATTATTCATACTAGTAATATAACTCAGATAAATATTAACGTTCAAATTATTGTGAAAACTTATTGAGTTTTGTTCATCTGTTGTATTTATCATATACTTGTCTATGTAACTTTATGCTCACATATGCAGAATAAACGAGAACTTTTTTCGTTTCTTCTAGCTTAATGAATTTTTTTCCGAGATTGTGTTATAGCTCATTAGAGCTCGGAATAAAATAAGTTCTTTTTTTCTTAGATTGTTTTTTTTTTGACTAATTAAGCACTCTGAATTCATTTTCCTTTGACAGATACCATTTTTTCCATCAGTATCACTATCTTGCTAATTCACTACCCAATACTAGAAACAATGTAATTGAACAAAAAAACAAAAGAGATGAAAAATTTCTGAGTGTACACTGGCATGAATCGATTTAGTTGTTTATTGATTATGCCTGAAGAAGACATTATCGATGTCGAAATGTAACGAAAGGAAACTAAAAATAGTAAATGAGGAAAAGTATCATGGATTTAATCAATCTGTAATTATCATCCTGTCAAATTGCAAATATAAGGGTGGAGAATAGAAGAAAAAATTGTTTCATTCTTTTCTTAGCAAAGAAACGATGAATCAATTTTTCATCTTGAGGGTGTGGGTGTGGGTGTTAATTCTCTTCACACCCACACCCTAGCTTGTTTCTTAATCCGATGAGTTGTAATTATTTTCGTTAAATTAAACAATGCAGATTTTTTTCTTTATACTAGATTGGTACAAATCATCTACTTTTTTTTAACAGATCCTCTTGTAGTCTTTCAAACATACTTTAATATCAAATATAGAAAGACAATTATAGGCTCTATTATAAACTTTACCAGTAGTTTTTTAAAATTATAATGAAGAAGATCATAAAATAATTTTCACGCTGACTGTTTTGAGACAGTCTTTTTCTTGTCCTTTGTGACATTTTTGAAAAGTCTAATGAAAAGTTTTACTGAATTTGAACGGAAAATTAGACAGATTTCACATGTATTGGATTTGACTGATCTTTACTCGTATATTCGCGATTCTCATGGAATTTCCCATTCTATTCAATTTGATTCTAGCTGTGTGCCTTTTACTTGAGGATTCGATTGTTGCCTACAAGCGCTTTTCGTTGAATTGTAAACGTCGAGTAATATCAGTTCTTTCGCAGCGAAAATTAGTTTAGTCATCACTAAGTCTAGACAAATGGCTCGTAAGATATGCATCAATAGGTGACGAATATTTCGCACTAAGTCATTCCGAACTCCGGACATGTGTCCGAGTGTTTGGAAATGACTTTTTGCCGTGACAAATATTCGATGGTAGCTCGTAATCCTTTCTGTACAGGAGATCGTATTCGAAAATACAGGAAAATCGGAAAAAATTGCCGAAAATTCGGAATGGAATGATCATTACTATATGTGGAATAGTGTCCAAGAATCGGAATGAAAAAGACGGGAGGTTCGTGATCCAATTTACGAGGAGAGATCGTAACTGATTTATTCTGATATTCGCAACAGTCATAAAGACTTTTCTTTCTTTCTTTTTTTTTCTTTATAAAATCAAGAATGATTCATCCAATATCTTCGTAATTATATAAACAGCATCTACCTTTCTCTGCCTCTACTCGTAACGCTATAATAACTGTACAAGATGTTTGTGACTGTTGTGCTCTAATCTATTCATAATATTAATAATAGAGAGCACTAATCTCTGAGGAAATGGAGTGTCACTGACCCTCACCCACGCTCATATTCCACGTTCTCCTTCTCACTCTCGGGTTTAGGACAGTTGCTCGCAGGACAGTTGCTCGTCGGACAGTTGCGCGCGGACAGTTGCTCGCTAGGACACTTGCTCGCTAGGACATTTGCTCACTAGGACATTTGCTCGTCTGGATACTTGCTCGAAAAGGACAGTTACTCGCAGGACAATTGCTCGCCGGACACTTGCTCGCGAATCATATAGTTACAAGAAGGAAAAAGAAAAATTTCTGTACTTCAGCCGTACTTCACCATATTTCAACCGACTTCAAGGGTTTTTTAAAGTTATCTCCGAAATGTTTTTAACTTTTTAAGTCTACCATAGATGTATGTCACAGAAGTACTGGTTTGAAATCATTCGATATGAGTTTATTCTAAATAAAAACCTAAATACTTTACGGTACTTCGCCGAACTTTACGATTTGAAGTATGGTAAAGCGCTGTGGGATCAGAAAATTTTGCTTTGTCTCCTCTTGTATAGCTACCTAGTGGTAATGGGTAGCTGAGGAAAGAGTAAAGAGAAAATTACAGTGCATATTCTTACTCTTACCCTGATGTTAGGTCGGCGACCATCAAAGCGAAAGAAAGAATTCTTGAACAAACAACTGAAAGATCTGGTTCAAAATACACATACAATCGTCAAGAATTATTTAGAAAACGTTCGACGTTTTTCTATGTAGAACTTTTTTGGTTCTTTCGTGCTTTTTATTGTTGGTTGTCGTCCTTAAAGATTATCTTTGTGTCTTATTCATATGTATATAGTGAACTAGTTTTGCAAGCAAGTGTCCGACGAGCAATTGTCCTGCGAGCAACTGCCCTTTTCGAGCAAGTGTCCAGACGAGCAAGTGTCCTAGTGAGCAAATGTCCTAGCGAGTAAGTGTCCTAGCGAGCAACTGTCCGCGCGCAACTGTCCGACGAGCAACTGTCCTGCGAGCAACTGTCCGTTTCCCCTCACTCTCACATCCTCATCCGTAGTGTGTGTACTATCTTAGAATAAAAACTAATAAATTATTTAACATATCTTAAAAACAGCAAACATGAACACATTTTCGAATACCGTCTTTATTATTACGATTTTCCATCATTTTCATTCCAAACTCCAGTCGAATTTTACGATTTTTTTTTTCTAAAAATCAATATTCGTTGTTCGTTACGATCTTCTGAACAACTTTCATTACGAACACCCTCTTCTTTTTTATTTTTGATTGATTTTTGTCATTTCGAACTCCTGTACACTTAGTTCCGAACACTCTGTCTTTTTTCTTATGTCCGAAGATCGTAACGAACATATGCTACTGGAAATAGTGATCAAAAGTTGGTGCAAAATATCCCTTTCCCTGCATCAATACTGATGACGCAAAACAGCTCGTTTGAGTCATTTTCTTCTGTCTATGAAAAAGCAGCAAAAACCAAACATCGATTAGAACGAACTCGTTACATTTTCCCATTAATTATGTCTCTTTAATTAACTGAACCGTATAGTGAATCGATATGACCTAATCGGTTAGTGTATGGCACCTAGATGTTAAGTCCAATTTTTACGTTGATGTGTATAGCGTTTTATTTTAAGATATTACTTAAAATGTTCGCTTCAGTTATCTTTTTATTGAATCAATAACAACTATATCCTTTTTCTTAGAATTACACCAGCATATATATATGTAGTCTCGTTTTTTTGACTGCGCAATAAGTTTTAGTTCAAGGTCAAAGAAAAAAGACGTTTTTTTGACTTTCACGAGAAAAGAAAAAAAAGAATAACATTAGAGTTTGAAGAAAACGAACAAGAATGGTTAGATCAAAGAAAAGAACGAAAGTATACGAAGAAAGCAAAAGAATATACTAGGGAAAATATCTAACAGAACGAAAGAAAGAGAACGAACATATACCCACACAACGATTTCTAACTGAGTTTAGTCTTTTATAAACATGAAAGTAGATTTTTTTGACGTCAATAATCACAATTTATTTCCTGTTTTATCAATGGTGCAAATTACCGACTAGCATAGCCTTTTTATCATCAACAAAAAGGTCTAATTTTTTTTTTTAAATTTATACTATTCACATATCTTCACACTATCATAATGAATATATTACAAACCAATTCTTTTTTTAATCCCTCCCGTGGTGTTCCTACTGGATTATACTAATGATGACAAATATATCTATGCAGGTGGACAAGAAAGAATTTTCTTATTTTAAAAGCATCTTCAAAGCACCATAATTATTATTTTAGTTGAAAATATTGCAGTGTCATTTGAAAGAGATGTCGACAGCAACAACAACAGCAATAATCAATACAGTCACTCGCTGGCTTAACTATGTTGTTGCATTACCGATGATAGTTTTTGGTATTATTGGAGCAATATTAACTGTTTTCGTCTTTACAAGACAACCAAAATTTCGTCAAAATCCAACAATTATTTATTTACTTGCTGGTGCAGTGATCACAGCTGTACATTTACCATGTAATTATTTACAAAGTACACTTGTTGATGGTTTTGGACTCGGATTATTCAATGTTAATATCGCAAATTGTCGTCAACAAAATTATTTTCGATATATGCAAGTAGTATCAGCCATATCATTTCCTTGTTGGGCTGCTTTTGATCAATATGTAAGTACATGTCGTGATGCAAATGTTCGAAATCGTTGGAGATCAATGCGATTAGTTCGATGTGCCATTATTGGAACTGTTCTCTTCTGGACAATTGTTTATTTACCATTAATATTCAATAGCATTATCATAAATGGTAGTTGTACTTTAATTGATAATCCATATCGAAAATTTCTCAATTTTGTTTTAACACCATTTGTTTATACAATTGGTCCAATTACTTTAATTATTGTATTGACACGAGGAACTATTCGAAATCTTCGTTGTACAAATCTTGGTCAACATCGAGATCATTTAACAAAACAAATTCGTCGAATGCTTGTTCCACAATTAATTGTTCTTGCTATATCAGGTATACCATTTGGTTTACAAAATATTTATACAGATTTAACAAGTTCAATACAAAAAGATTCTCTTCGAAAAGCAATTGAATTATTCTTTCTACAAATTGTTCGTTTATTTTATCATTGCAATTTTGTATGTACATTTTATATTTATTGTTACACTTCAAATGAAGTTAGACATGTTCTTAAACGATACGTGCGTCGACGTCTTCGAAGAGGTCAAGTTGAACCAACGGATGTTTCAATTAACAATTCTTTTACTCTTCAAACAATGAAATCTACTTATCATACTTAATTATCATGCATCATTAATGACAAACGCAATACATTGACTTGACTTTTGCTAATATTTCACACTATGTTTGTATCGACTATCTTACAAATTGCTTATTTGTATTGTATTCTGCATTCTTATTCATTGCTTTTTCTAAATATTACAATCAATAGCGTATATTATAGAGTATTACAACAAATAAATTTCGTAAAATGTAAATATTTTTTTCGTCAAAGATGTTCCTCATTTGCTCGCATGTTAATGTTTAAAGATTGAATATTTCTTCTTCTCCGAGAATTAAACTAAAATCACAGTCAATATACATGATGATTAAATTTAAAAAAAGGGTGTGGGTCTTGCTCTTCTATTCATCCACACCTACACCCACACCCTCCTAATATAGGATGATCATTTATTCTTCAAGATGCTCGATTAAAGTCAACTATTTTCCAATTAAGCCGATTAAAGACAGATCTTTAGGTTGAAAGGCAATTTTCATTTGATTTTCTTAGTTAAACTTCTTGAATAAGACAATCATATGATATGGAAACTTCTTGAATTATGCACTAGAAAAATAAATTTGACTATAGTTCTAATCAGTATTAATCTATAAATAAAGTTTAATCAATTAAAAATTTGTTTTTGAAAATTAACTTCATTTAATAAAAATTGAATTAAAATAGTAGCATTTCAATCGATTTTTAATGAGAAAAATTCGATTAGACTTATATTTGTTTTATAGATATAGGAAAACTTTTTTTGCCCTACTCTGCGACCGTTTCTGTCACACGCGTGCATGCCTTTGTCGCTGTTTTTTTTCCTTCTCATGGTAAGCTATTAAGAGAAGCAATGTTTAACGACCATCATTACTTTTGATTCGTTGCCTATTAGTAGTCATGTGTAGTTTGGAAAAACCTATAGGAAGACACAAATTCAATCGTTTAAAAAAATCTTATTCCAAAGATATAATTCAATTTTTAAAGTAAATAACTACAAATCAGAGAACCAGCATTGATTCGAGCGGTCATATTTCACGTAGTATTTTCATAGCTCGTTATTATTCTGTGCAACTGAAGTTTTCTTTTTTTTGTTTCTCTGTGCAAGTAATTTATAAAAAGGTAATAAAACGGAGGAAATGTATATCATTCATGTGCACATTCCATTTGGTTTTTTCCTACTAATATAATTGGATGGCGGAAGAAGTTTTACATAAATAACCAAACATTATATTGAATGAAATGTGCATCTACTTTTTTCTTTCGTCTTATCAATATTATAAACTTTACTGTTACAGCAGTAATTAAAGGATATAATATTGCGTCGTACTATAACAAATCGAGAAGAGGCTTATAAAATTGATAACCACGACGAGTATGAAGTATGAGAAATGGTTCAATTGAAAATATATCTCTTTATCACATTTATTAGATCGATACAAATATGATTGGTTGTATTGATGATGTCGAATACGACATGAGAAAATTATGGTTATGAAAATATTTTTTATTAGACGAACCATCAATTAGAAAGTAATATTATTCATTAGTGAAACAATATGAACCATCGGAAAGAATACTACATATACTCAATAAACTCTATATGAACTCCATGTTCAATGTCTGTACAAGCGAATTTGAAATAGCTCTAGCTCAATCTTTATTCACTAACGAAAAAATGTGTTTGGAAGTTTTAAAATATTTCACAACTTCATAGTAAAATGCTCTAATTTCTAGCCATGTCCCTTGATTATATATTTACATGATGCACGAAGTATTGCTGTGCATGTATTTTGTACGAAAATTCTTTCTAATAGCACAATTGTCAATTATCTTAATCAATACTTTGTTTCAATGCAGCTGAAAATTCGTCTCTTTTTTCAACATAGCGAGTTTTCATAGGTATTCTATTATATTTACGATAGAAGTATTAATTGACACAATGCTTGAATAAATATTTTGAATTGATGATGAAGATACGTTCAACGCGATATTTTCTGTTCGAACATGAAGTTGAATTTTAATTAGTGCAAGTGCAAAACTTCTACTATTCTACATAGTTATGGTGCATATCAGTCGATGAGACCTAGATAAAAATAAAAGCATTCAAGTCCTATTGTCTATTCGTAGTTATGACTGCTTACTCATCCATCAGATCTAACTATACCCTAGTCTCAATCTTGCTCATTCCTTGAGAAACCCTGGAAGAATCTTTCAGGTTCCTACTCAGATTTTTTTCTGAGTTGAGAATATAGGATCCGACCAGGATTTACTCAAGATCCTACCAATGATCCTCTCAAGATTATGACAGAAGATTCTGTTAAGATTTTATCAGGTTTTCGTCAGAGTCTAGATCAAATCTTCGTGTCAAGATCCTTCCAGGACTGATATTCATATCAGACGAGGATCTTGGCAAGAAAATAACAAGATTAGTAAGAGTACGAAGCCGATTAATCCCGAAAAGTTTCAATTAGGATCTTATTAAGAACCTTTCAAGAATATGTGTTTCCACATTTTGCAAGACAGTAACAATTTTAATCAGAATCTTGATAAGAAAATATGAGGATTTAGAAAATATCTTTACAGGAGACTGCTTAGTTTATTCAGTTATGTGTATTTCTTGAGAGAACTTCGAAGGATCTTTAAGAATCATAAATCTTAAGCATCCTATCAGGTTTGATTCAGAATTCTATCCAGAATTGGTTCAAGTTCTTGCTCGGACTTTTTTTGTATCGATATTGCAGGATCCTATCAGGATTTCCTTTCGGTCCTATTCAAGAATTTTACAAAAGTCATAAAAAGGATTTCATTAAGATTTCATTAGATTTGAATCAAGATCTGTTCTGGATCCTGTCAAGAGTTATGTTATATCAGGGAAGGATCTTATCAGGAATAAAAGAAGATTAGTGAGAATCTTCAACTGAATAATCCTGTCAAGCTTCGATCAGGATCCTGCGAGGAACTACTCAAGAACAGACATTTCAAACTCTTAAAAAAAGTACAAACATGAGTTGGATCTTGATAGAAAAATACGAGGATCCAATAAAGATCTTTACAGATTTGTGTTTAGAGACTATTCAAAATTTAATTTTCACGATGCTGTCAAGAACCTAGCAAGAATGAATGAAACAGCTTCTTCACGTTATTAGCTAGGTTTAGATCAGAATCCGTTTAAGATTTGTAAATCTATAGATCGCAACAGAATTTCAATGTCGATGTTGAGCACAATCTCAACAAAAATAAATAGAAGGAATTTTATAAGATGTTATTGGATTTTTATTTAGAACACGACAAAATTCTGATAACTGAATAATCTACTAGCATTTCTATTCTGATCCTAATTCGGTACTTTGAATAAAGAAATACAACGAATCTTAAAAATCTAAGAAAAATATTTTCTAAACCTATTTAAAGTTTATATAAAAGTTGCTTTGACATTCGAGCTGCAATATGAAGTTCTTTTTTATCTTTTCAGGAAGATAAAATTGAAAATCATTAAATTAGGGTGCTAATTTGAATTTAGTCATCGTAAATTTTTTTCGTTAAATATATAATTTTAATCAATAGCAAATCTACTGATAAAAACTCCTTATAGTTTTCATTATGTTCGAAAAAAAGATTCGAAATATTTTTTTTCAACCAAATTGAAATAAAAAGAATTCGCAATTTACTCGTAAAATCCAATTAAAATAAAAAAAATCGAAATATATATTTTTTAAATCGAATTAATATTCTCAAAAATGATAAAATTTCATTAACCAAAATAAATATGTAAAATAATACTCCATTTTCAGAATTTTGTTGAAATAATTTCTATGTACATAAAATTCAAATAGAAATTTACATCAAAGTCAGAAATGAAGATATTGAACATTGAAGTGATATAGAATGGCATGGCACATCCAGCTGGGTAAGCTGATCGGTATGTAAACTGAAGATCTAGAGATCAATATTCTATGTGTTCATGTGGGTGTGGGTGTGTATGTTGGTTGGCGAATAGACTCACTCTTCAGCGACACTTATAGTCACACCCACACCCTAATACAAACGGACTTCCTGTGCAGTGCTAGTTTTACATGTTGTTTTTGAATTCTAATAAGAAAGATTTATTCATTTAATCGCTTTCGTTGTAGTATAACAAGACAAATACTGTTAGAAAAACGAGAAGTAAAGAGTTACAAAGCAAATTTCTATAACTCTTATTTTGTGCTGTTGTTCTTACTGTGCCTTTAATGATATTCACTTCTGAAAATAGTTTCTCTATGGTTGCATCAACTAACACGAAGGTTAGCGAGATCGGATAATCTTTTGGCTCTAAATCCAGTTGATTAAACTCGAATTGAGCAAATTCCAGTGGTGTTTTGATCACTTGACTCTGAATTTGTGAATTGAGTTCTACAGTAATATTGCGTTCTTTATACGGAAGTTCCGAAGAGATGCTAGCATTGACAATAATCGCTAATGTTCCTGCGCTTGTCATTTTTTGTTGCCATGTGTACTCGCCGATGGGAGGCACAGGTCGAAGTGTTGTGTCATCTATCAATACAACAAAAAAATCATTTAACGCTTTAGAAAATGTATTTCGAAAGAAAAAGATTCTGCAGAGCAAGAGAACCTTAGTGTACGACTTCGCGACATTAGTGAGTCAAACATAATCCTACATTCATATGTTAGACCGATAAAAGGACGACTTCATGTAATCGCAAACTGGCGAAATAAATATCTGTGCAGTATTATCTCGACCTAGACTGCAACTATCTGAAAATTAATTCTTATATTTCATATCGTTTTCACGAAAAACTATCTAGTAAACACTATTTCTAAGATACTATATTCTTGAGCAAAGATACAAATATACATCGCTTTTTCTTTTGTGCTTCTGCTTTTCAAGCGGCGCAAATACAATACTTCTCCTCTTAGATCGATTCTCAGCGTTCTTGAGGGTAGCCCATAGGTTTGGCCTGTCACATTTCCTATTACTTTGACTTCCACCTACCAAGTACTAGGAAGTCATTTCTACACAAGAACACTTAGCGTTGACTAGCAAATGATTAATTAATTAGATTATTTATACCTTACTGCCATAGAAATTAATATAACATTCCTAGCGACGACTGTAATCGGTATGAAAAGTAGTAGCTTGGTTCGACCAGTATATTATTTACTTTTCGACGAATCAAGTTGTTATTCATAGTAGGCAGACACACTTATCAGAAACGTTTATATGAAATCAGATGTACTTGTCGCTTCTTCACATTTTCTGGATTTGCTACAGAAAATGTTTGACTTAATAAAAATGTTAGGTTATTAATACAAAATCCAAACACTCAGATTATTGTGTACAAAGAGAACTCAACAGAAAGTTGACATGCTAAACAATGATTTAATTTTGACGAAAAGTTTTGATGGATCAGTTTGGTTTTATTCTAGCAGTTGCTGTTCTAATATGGAAGTAATTTGAATGTTCTTCTATAATCACGGCATAGTGGAACCTGTCTATAAGAGTTATATCTACTTAGTGAAAAAGAAATGAGAATTGGGTTGGCTGGCTCGATGTGCTCTATAATATGATGATATTAGTTTTCAACAGAGAACATTATACACACATATAGATTCGAATGAAGACTAACTATAGAGAAACTCGAGAACGTTAATAATATAATGACTTCTAGAGTCAGAACAATACGTCAGAACATAAATATTTTTTCAATTCTTTTTGTAGTTCTCCTCAAACGGAGAAGGAACAGCTTTTGATCATCTCATGAAACTGAAAACTCTCTGGCAGCACATTTGGGCGTAAAAAGAAAGTTTTTAGAATTGTTTTCTGGCTCGGATTAGAAGGTCCACATCTTCTAATATGCTTTTCAAACTGTTTGCTAGGAATCGTCAAATACGAAAGGAGTGAACGTTTTTCTTTGAGTGTTATATTTCTTATTACTACCCACCGTTCATATATGTTCGCAATAGTCTACATTCGCGTCGCTTGAGACCACCTGGAGTATAATCATCTATAATATCATCTTGTTCATACCATTTGCTTTGAAAACAGACGTGATAGACAGTATCAGGATTGAGCCCGTAATGAGTACTTTGATATGTCTCATTGAGTACCGTCAATGATAAAACTGAGATTATCATGCTCGGGTCCCCTTGAGCAGCCACATAGTGACTAACAGTACATCTTCGGCCTGATAGCTGAGTGAGATCGATGCCTTCGATTGAAGGCGATGGACGCCATATAAGCTTAATTGTCGAAGAATTCAGTGATGTAAGAGAATCAATGATGGGTAACATGTCAGCGGTAAAGGGAATCGTCTGTTCATTTTTACTGGCTCGAAGAGAAAGACCGTGAACAAAATGGAAATAGACGAGACAGAAAACAAGAAGTATGATGCTGCAGAAACACTTCATTGGTTTTCAACAAACAATTGGTTGATGACACAAGGAAACAAGATCTCTTTTTAACCAATGAATATTTGCAGAAAATTTGATTAAACACACCACGAGAAACACAAATAAATAAGTAGATGATTGAATAGTTGACCGCTTGTTCGATAGACTGAGAACGATATTGCTGGCTTAAGTTACTGATGGTAAAAGCTGTTGCCTTACATACAGTCCAATAAGACTATAAAAGAAAGAATGATGTCTGAAGCGTACAGTGCACTCTTATAATAAGACGTAGAATGAGAGGACGTCGTCGTTACAAAGAAACATGACATTTTATAATAGATACTGACATTACGAGGGATAAAATCAAAGTAAATCCCAGTTGGTTCAAACATCACGTTTACCATACACGAAGTTGTTTTGATGATATTATCATTGTTTTGTCAAGATAAGCCTCGAGTCAACTTTGAGTCGCTATTGATTCTCTCCCTCGTACAATTATCATATTTCTTTGAAAATTTTCCCCATCCTCTTATTCTAATCATAAAAGACAGAGTGAGCAGACAGCAAAATTCTAAAAACAAAATGAAAAACTTCGTGCTCATACAAATCTAGATACATGTATATCGATCTCCTTGCTTCGAATGGACAAACTTTGCAAGCAATCAATATACAGTCTAACATCAGTATGGTAATCGTCGGATTTTTTTGGCAGTGGTAGCGGGAGAAATACTTTTCAATTACGCCTAAAGTAGTAAAGCCATCGACACATTAGAAGACCCCCCTATATTAGAAGACCCC
>CAJNOL010003457.1:6569-22516 GCA_905250125.1 Rotaria sordida
GATATCTTTTGTCAAAATTGAAATGTTTTGAAATTCAATCAGGTTTAGATAATATTAGAACTCAACTCAGGATTGATCAATTCTAAAATCTTTGATATCTTTTGTCAAAATTCTAATATTTTGAAATTCAATGAGGTTTAGATAATATTACAACTCAACTGAAGATTGATCAATTCTAAAATCTTTGATATCTTTTGTCAAAATTCAAATGTTTTGAAATTGGATAATATTGATGGCGGGGTCGAATTGACATATCATGTCAGAGCTCGAATTTCTTGTGATATTTTTGACTAATGGGTTCTCTTTTCAGCTGTCATGTTTGTGTGGTATATGAATGAAAGATATATGCATCTGGTGTTTGATTAGTTGTTTTTTGGTTTAGTAGATCATACTTGTGTTGGACTAAAAGAAGATTAGAAGCACAATTAGTTTTGAATGTCTTCGATAGGGTTTGTTTGTGGTTTTTGTGTCAGGTGGGATTGGGACATGTGTTGTTTTTGGATCATTTGTAGTGTGAGTTGGGAAAGAGAATTGATTGGGTAGGGGATTATGGTATTGACGGAGTCGTGGAAATATAAGTTTTGATGATTGCTGGTGATTTTAATATAGTGATATTTATTGATTCGTGGTGAGGTTAAAATTTCTAATGATTTGCTGGTTGGTCGCATGGTTTTAGTACTTGTGGAAAAGTTGCGAAAGAATGAAAGTCTTACATGGCGGTATGAGAGATCGAATATTGTTTTATATTAGAATGGGAGTTGGAGGCTGAACTGAACTTTTAGTGGTTTGGTTGGGGGAATAATATTAGTTTTCCTCGAAGGTGAGAATATGAGGATTGGTGAATTTAGTCTATAGATTTGTTTTATATATAGAGATATCGTCTTAATTTTGCGTAAATGTTTTTTTTTTTTTTTTTTTTTTTTTTATTAAGCTTATTGAAAAAAATTTAATGCCCGAAGGCCTTTTAAGACATCGTCCATAAGTTACAATGTTACTATTAGAAGGTATATAGAGAGAGACAAGGAGAAGGACTAGAAGAAACACAGAGAAGAAGGCAGGGTGAGAAAAAAAAAAAAAAAACGACAAAAGAAAATGAAACCTAAAGAGAAAAAACACAGATCAAGATCAAGAGAGAGGAGTATGACTACAACCAATAGTATAGAGAAATAAAAACATGAAGACAAAAGAAAAACAAAAAGGAAGAGCAGCACAAGAAAAACAAAGGCAATGTACGCGAAAGGGACAGGAAGAAGCCTTAGTTCCTATAGGAATGTCTGCGGAAATTCAGAGAATACCTCCAGGTCATCCTTCGGGATAAAAGGAATAGAATCAGTAGTGGTATTTTCTAACCACCTTAAACAATACTCAACGCTCGGAACGAATGGTACCAATCGTTTAGACCGATACACGAATCTCACTACATATTCCTTGTCGAGCCATTGGTTTCTGAACGAGTTTAATACTTGATGCTCAAACCACATAGATCCATCTATTGAGTTGTTCAGATGGATAAGATACTTCTTCCAGTACTTTGCACATAGATTATCTAAGGATTTTTCGTCATAAATGGACGCAAAAAGGAAGTCGTTCCACCTAGGAACTCCGAGAATTCGCTTCAAACAAGTGTAGTAAAAGTGGTTAAGATCAATCTTCTGATAATCAGTGAATAAGGGAAATATACCAAACAACCACGTGAATAGTGGCAGGATATAGGTAGAGAACAGGATCCTGCGAAATTCTTGCGAAGAAGAACCGTACATATGACATGACTTCACTATGGCTACTCTTTGTCTAATTTTACTTTTGTACAAGGAAATCATCTTGTTCCAGCCAAGTTTGCACGATATGTGGTAACCGAGATATCTAAAACTCTTGACCCATGCTAATTTATGATCTCCCATTGCGATCTCAAAACTAGGCCTACCAACAGCGCGTGCTGACCAAAGTAGTTCGGTTTTTTCATAATTTATCGGTTGTACCGATAAGGCGGCATAATACTCAAGGTAGTCAAACAATTTCTTGAGTTTCGACTCTAGGTCGAGACACTGCTGTGAGTACTTGGTTCCCATCATACCTCCCAGCACACATGCTAAGTCGTCTGCAAAAAAGTTAGGCAGAGAGCTTTCCAGGAAGGTCCACATATCACTGTGGTACGTAATAAAGATAGCGGGGGTCAAGCATGAACCTTGAGGTCCTCCTTTGGAGATCGGGAAGAGCCTTGAACGTTTCTCTTTCATTTCAATAAAACCCGATCTGTCCTTTAACCAGCAATCAATCCACATCACGTATGCTTTTGGTATTCCCAGACGAGTTAGTTTGCCTAGGCATCCAGTCCACCAGAGCTGGTCGAAGGCCTGTTTGAAATCTACGAAGACGGTGGCTACGGGTGTGCTTGTACTCATTAAGGAAGAGATTTGATCGATCAGATTGAGGACACGCGTCTGTAACCTAAAATTTGATCTAAAACCTGATTGTGAGTCGTTCAGGATACCTCTATTTTTAAGTACGTGCTGAAATCGAATAAGAAACAACCGTTCGAGAATCTTTAGGAAAATATCCAATAGAGAAATCGGTCTAGTGTCTTTCACATAGCAAATCGATTCCTTTTTGGGTAGCAACTTCATCTTAACGTGTTTCCAATAGGATGGTGTCGTGTATGTGGTAAGTGACTCATTATATAACTCCAGTAGTGCTCTCAGGTATGTATTAGGAATAAATTGGAGCATATAAGCTGATATGCCATGTGCATCAGTGGAATGTTTTTTCTTCACCTTAGATATAACTTTTATGAGTTCGGGCATAGAAACGGGGGGGATCGGGTCCTCATAGTTATCCCAGTGTAGCTCCGGACTATCTGTGTAGGGGTGTGGGCGATATACCTGAGCTTCACAGAAGAGCGTTTCGTAGTGAGAAGCAGCTAGTTCGAGCATACCGTCAACATCTTTGACGGGCTCATTGTTTTCGTCTATAAAAGCATTGAGCGAGTTAGTCATTTTAAAGTTTTTCCTCAGTTTGGACCAAAATAAATTTGAACTAGGCGATGAGGTAAATCTTTCCTTTAGTGCATTTGTTAGTTTTCCTGAACGGAATGCAATCAACTCTTTCCTATTTATTCTTCTCATTTCTTTGATTTTTTGGTGCAATAGAACATCTCCCGTTCTTTTATGTTGAAATGATAAGGCACGTACATAGGATAATTTCATTCTCAGTTCCTTTGGAATCGCAGTGCGGTACTTATTTATCGGAAAAAAGCTTGTACATCGAGTTTTTAGGCAATCCAGCAGAGTGACAAAGTTCATATAATACTCATTGGTCGAGCAGAGCTTACTTTCATGCTCCCAGAATTCAGAAGTCAGTGCGAGAAAATAGTGAAAGACTTTCCAGTGTGTATTACTACCTAATTCGTTTTTCTTGCTTTCACAATTTAGTACTCCCAGGATCGGTTTATGATCACTGGTAGTGTTATCAACACAAGTTTGAATCGTAAGCGGGATATTACGTGTGAATCCATAGTCAATAATCCGCTCGGATCGAAGAGATGTGGGGGAGTCGGGCACCACTGGAGCAAGTGCTAGTGCGCCAGACCAATCCAGTAAACTTCTAGCAGATCTCTCATCAGCCTTACTCTCTAGATCGATGTTAAAATCTCCGAATATGCAACATTCGTCGGTGATGTACCGAGAAAGGTGGTCCCATTCCCAAGTTTTACTCTTCGGAGCATAAATACCGATTATACGTAATGTTCTTTCAAGTTTAACTTCCACAACACATACATTAGGAATATCGGATTTTATATGTACTATTGGTATACCCAGTCTAAACAACATCAGAACGCCTCCCCACGAATTTTCTCCTTTTTGGTAGAAAAACTTAAAATTGACGAAAATCTGCTTTATTCGTGTTTGTTCTATTGCTCCTATTTCGGTTAAGATAATGCAGTCCACTTGGTATTTCTCAGCTAATAATAAGACTTCTTCCCACCTTTCTTCCAGACCTCTTACATTGAAAGAAAGAACCTGAAATTGAGGAGATAGCGAATAAGTACAAACATTACTAAAGGTTTTCCAGTGAGAACAACAAACAGAGAGAGTAGGTAGAGAAAACCACTCCTTAACAATATCAGATAATAAACTAAAGTCAAAAGCAGATAGGTATTGAGAAGAACAAGAAAGTGCATATTCAACATTGAAGCTTTTCTTTTTCACTGTTGTTGGGGTAAATACTTCAGCAAAAGGGGACAGATTGTAAGAAGTTATTGTTGTTGTTGGAGTTGTTGATTGGAGAGTGGTCGATGTGAATTGTTGTTGGTGAAACCAACCGACGGATGTTGATTGTTCGGGTTAAACTCGTTGATGAGTTTTAGTTTTGTATCTTCGTTTTGTAAGTATTTATTTGTCCACACCGGAAGATCATTAGCTAACTTAGCACATAGTGCTAATAACGAAGGACAAAGTAAGGTTTTGTCATTCAAAACATTTTGTTTGACTAAAACCGGGATCACTTCCACCATTACTTGACAAATTGGAGAGATAAATTGACTTACAAAATCACGTTGAAATACACCGTCGATTTGCTGCAATTGTATATCACGATTATGATTCATAATTATTTGTTGTGTACGAGTAAGTTGATCAGCATAGTTGTTATTTAAATCTAATAGACGATTCAAATTCACTTCTAAATTGTTCAACTTGTGGTGAAGTTCATCAATTCGATTACTTGGATTATTTGATACATTGTTCATCTTATAATTCTTGTTGTTGCAATTCATATTTAATAATGGATAATCTTGTTCTTTATAATGGAATTTTGTTTGATTATTTTGTTGTTTGTTCATCATGTTTGTTTGAGCTGATAGAGATTTTGTGAGTGCGGCCCTGTATGTTTTGACATCAGGGCAACGTATATCATTTGAATCATGTGGACCTTTACATCTAATACAACAGTGTTTTTTTTCACATAATTCTTTATGCAGCTTTAGATCTTTACTACTAAATCCGCATATTTTACAAAATTCTAAGGTGCTTTTACAGGTACTTCTGAAATGTCCAATCTGGTAGCATTTGCTACATATCAACACCTTAGGTGGTGCCAAATATTCCATCACTCCAAGTCTTAAATTATCAATAAAAATAAATTTCTTACCAACTAATTCATCTATAACGTTCATATTGTTGATATCAAGTCGAACTAATGTGGTAGGTTGTTGATTTTTATTGAGAATTCGATGAGCATTAATTACATTCGGGTAAATAGATTTAATATTTGTTGATAATGTATCAATTTCTGTATCAAATGGAACATTTTTAAGAACTAATGAAAATTGAGGTGGTAGATGACTAGGTAAAACTTTTTCATAATTGAGTGAATCGATAGTCAACGGCCATTTTGATACATCATAAAGCATAGAAAACGATTCACGATCATTAACAAATAATAATAGATCACGTTTAAATTTTAATCGATGACCAGCGAAATTCAATTTGAAATTATAGTTGTGAGAATAATGAGATATTAAATATTTTAATATTGAATTTTCATTAATGTCTTGTTGGAATTTGATGATGAATGGCGGAAAGGCGTAACGCGTTTCCGCGTACTGTCGAGCTTGATGTGATATTTCAATACTAACTGTATTAATAGTTGAAACAGGTGCATTAACTTCACGTGAATTTGGTTGTAAATGAACAGCAGTAGCACTTGTCGGTTGAACATAACTAATAATGCTGTTGGTGTTTGTTGAAGAAGTGGATCCATTTGTTGAAATTGTTGGTGATGTAGAACATGATGAAGATGAAGATGAAGATTGTTGGTTTTGTGTAAGATCAATTTTTTTCTTTTTCTTATTCCGTTTAACTATTATAAAACCATTATCATTTTCACTTTCCATTGGTGTAACATTTTGATTATTTTGATGTTGTTGATGATTCACTTGAGACTGATTCATATTACTTGTCGAATGGTGAGGATCAATAGATGTCGCTGTACCTTGATGATATGAGTGAAAATTCGATGGTGCATGATGATGGCAGTTGGTGGTATAACATGGATGGTTGAACATTGGACCATGAGTGGTGGTGTTATTATTGATATATGATGAACTAGATTGATCTGTACTAACAGTATCAGTACTAGGAACAGGAAGACAATGTGATAATAACAGTGGTTGTTTGGTGCAAGAAGTCGAATGTGTAGTGTATGAACTAACTGAACCTTGATTTGGAACAGTATTGTTGTTGATGTGTTGTTGAGATGTCGAATGGTCGACAGAATGGGATAAACCTACATTCAGCATGCTATCAAGCATGCCAGTAAGGCCGTGGATAATTTTAAATTGCCAACCAAATATAAAAAATAATATAATATATATTAGGTTGATCGATGAATCACGTGATAATAATAAAAAAAATATGTATGTTTTTATATATATGTATACGATAGATACGAGAAGATAGAGAACACGTCCTATCCGTAGATGTATAGCGCGAGGAATGATTTTGCGTAAATGTTGGTTGGGTATATGGGTTGTTGAAATCGTATTTCCAATTGTTTGGTTTAGTGAAAAATATTTTATAATAGGCACGTTCTGCTGCGTTACAAATAAGAGTACGATTTGTTTAGGAATGTATTGAGGATTAAATGTAGTAGTATGTTCTGAAAAATGAATCTTGCTTGGGAATCTTGGGTCGTTTTGGTCGAAGGGTGTGTATGTTTTGTGTGAATTATACGATAAAGGAGGGAAATATTTCAGGATTATGGAGGGAAAATAGGTTTGCGATGAGTGTAAAATCGACAAATTTTATAAAATTTTTTATCAGTATATGTTATTAAACGATATCGAATAGTAGTTGGATTGATATTGAAAGGAATGAACATGTTTTTGTATCTTAGAGATCATTGTAAACGATTATGAATGGTTTCTTGTTTTTATGTTTTACGATATGCTTTCTCTCTCTCTATTATGATTTATATGGGATATTTTTCAAAAAGTTAGATTACGTCTGTTTTGCTGATGTTTATGCTGAATAATTGCTTTTCTGTTATAGTATGATCCTCATAGTTGACATAATTTTTGAACCATCGATAGCAATTGACAATGGTGACTGGTATTTTGTCGAAGAATAGTATTCCAAGTACACGTTTAAAATTAAGATTAGTCTCGAAATGTCTATTAATATTTTTACAAATCATTATATTCTTCTGTAGCTTTGGGATATAATATCATGAGAAATAGTTTTCGTTTTGTTGGAGTTCATTTTTTCTGTTGGATTATATATTTACTTTTCTTTTTCTAGTAGAGTTCGTAAAATCTAAACAGATTTGTTCGAATGTGTTTAGACATTGATGATGTGCATACAATATGATCTCGGCTCGGAGGAAATGATTAATTCTTTCAACTTTGCCTACTGTATATACTATTTATAGTTCGTGTCATATTGAATAATATTAATTTATCACCGATCTTGTTGTGTAGAAAAAAAGAACAAAGACTCTTTATATATAGGAGATTCTACACTTCAATGGATGATCAATAATAAGTTTTTAATAGTTTTATATTATATACATGGATTTATTTCTTATTTTCAACAGTAAGAGATTCATTTACTGCGGCTCGATAAATCTCTACTAATGTTCATTTCAGAGAAAAGTGGCTGTGGGCACTTTTTGAATAACTTTCTATAGGAATGAAATAGAGGCCCGTGGTTTTCACTGTTGAAAAGAAGAGATAAAGACGCATCGAATTATATATAGAAAGATTTTTCTAATAACTTTCTTAAAGGTTTTACATAAAACATCAAGCAAAACAGCATGTCTCTTATCGTCATGATATTAATTTATTACTTTTCAGGAGTGCGCTAGAACCGCCAAACAAAGCGCTAAAAAACCATATCAAGATTCTATTCCTAACGGCTACCAGTAAGATATCCAAACCATGGAAGACATAATTTCCCACCTCGGTTTTTCAACAAAATAAGCGAAAAATGTAAGTTTTTACAGTATTTTGATAGAAAAATCTCTCTTTTAACGTAGCAGAAAAAAGCAATTCTTTGGAAATGCTTGACTAAAACCTTTAGAAAAGTAGTTAGAAAAATCTTTCTATATATGGTTCGATGCGTCCTCATCTCCTCTTTCCAATGGTGAAAACCACAGGTATCTATCTCGTGCTTATGAAAAGTTATTCGAAAAGTGCCCACGGCCACTTGTCTCTGAAATAGACTTTAGTGGATCAATATGTACCAACATATTGATCGATGCTTTTTATTTCCAAATAAATATCAAAGACCGTTAAGTTTCTTTCAATTATTGAATGTTTTAAAGAAAAGATTTGAAAGTAAGTAACTCGCTGATTTCCTATGAAAAACTTTCCATTGTTGACAATAAAGCAATTTATAAATTTGACACAAGCAAATAATTCTTTAGATTTTTCAAGGCTCTAAACGACTAAAAAAAATAGGGTTTAATGCGTCCAAACTGTAAATCATAATACTAAAAATTCGTGATTGAATAAAAAAAAAGTTCTATATTAATAATATAACATTAAAAAATGACACATTATAATATTCGAATATGGATTATCGTTTATCTCAATTGATAAAATTAATTTGTTTTTTTCTAATTTCTAACTTACAACTGGTGTTTAAAGATAGAGGTGAAATAATAAAACATTTGTTTTCGATGACTTAAAATGTTTTATAGTAATATTTAACATTTTAATTATGTTCTCAAAAACATTCATCTATTATAAAAGATTGAAAACATGACAAAATAAATAATTTTTTCAAAGAATAAAATTTTTCTAATTGAAGATGAAACATTTTCATTTTGTTAGGTTATTTGAAATGACGTTAAAATGTTACAATGGTTTTCAAATTTTCGGTGTAAAATAAGAGATAATTAGTTTTTGAATTATTTCTTAAACTCTTTGAGAAAAATTTAAGGCGTTGCCATATTTTCTTATAACTTGATACAAAAATAATTTGTCAGTGCAATCTACTCTATGAATGGCAAACGTTTGCAAATCACAGGCACGGATTATTAGAAACCTTGTCATAATAGTGAAAATAATTCACTTTAACCCTGAAATGTTCATCTAGAATTCGAACAGACCTAAACTACTTTTATTTTAATGCTATATGCATATATCATCATATTAGATCAAGTCTTTCTAGATATGCTCTGGTGAAGATTAGTAAGATATGCTGCTGATGACAGCCGTTCATTAGCTTTGATCGATGACGCAAAATCTACATCGGAATGCAAAAGAACGATCGTTGAACACATGGGGGTTCATGTGGACGTCAGAAAAATTCTTTCTAATACTTTTGCTATTTTAATTTTAGGCAAGATCTTGTTTTTCCAACTATACTTTAAGGACATCCAGTAAAATACGCCAATAACAGCCATTAACCTCACTGATGTTGTAAACAAGAACAGCAATAGTTTTTGAAAATGAAAAGTTTTCAAACTATGTTGTATTTTATCACAAATTTCAGTTCTAATAAAGAAAGAAATCATGCTTAAATGAAAGAAGCATTGGAGTTAAATTTTCACCTTGTTAACATGGGATTTTTAGTGGAGTGCCATGTGCGTAGAAAAGTTTCGTTTCTAACAGATTGTCTTTTTACAAAGCAATCGTCCAGTGGTGTTGTCAGAAAAAAGTCGCACTCGGGGTGAAGGAGGTCTCAGTCCTCTGACCACGTCCCTACAAACTGATGGAAATCGGTGGAGACCCAATCCTTGAAACTTTGCCGAGAATAGTCGTAAGAAATTTTTATCTGAGACATTGTGTGTTGAAATTAGCAATATATATTATTAAGTGTTTCCTGTACGTATTTTTCTATACATAGAATACAATTCAAATTATATTATCATATGTAGAAAACATTAAAAAAGTTAAGAGATTCACATTAAAATGAACGACAGAAGAATTAAATGAGGAGAATGGAAATGCACAGAAAACTTCTGATTTGATTAAGATTAAAAGACATTTTCATTTTTTTGACTAGATTACTGTTATTTCTTCGCTATTTATAATGAAAGAAAGATTTTTCATTCAGAAGCTTTTTACACGTTTGAAGAAACTTCATTTTATCTTCTTTTTGTTGCAGAAGAAAAATATTTCCATATGAATTAAAAAATCGTTTCTCAGCACTTTTGGCTCCGAAAGCATTCACGTTAGTGACGATTGTGATATAAATTATGTTTCTCATCTAACCCCAATAAATTGAAATTTACTTAAAATAAACAAAGCGTTGAATATCGCTTATGCCCATACAAATGGAATTTTTTTCAACGCGCCAATTTTTATGCCTTGATGATAAATTTCATTAATCTCTTATCATCTCAATGGGAAAATCGAAACTGTCATTAGATGCCAACTATGAAACTTTTTAAAAACATTTGCCTGCGAAACCGATCATGTTCACGACAATTATCAAATAAATGAAGCCCTTCATACTTGAAGACTTCGTAGCCTGTCTTTGAAAGTAAACATCAGAGAATTTTTCAACCAACTATGATTTTTTTTCTTGACACGATATTAAAAGAAAATATAATTTATCTCGGTATTTTTATTAAAAAAGTTTGCAAATTTCCAGGATTTATTTGCTTTTCTGCTTTTTCGACTAATAGCAATAAAAGCTTTCCATTATTGAGGTTATCACACTTCGGACATCCTTCAATTGACTCACTATTAATGAACATTCTACTAACACTTCGAGAACAGACTTAAGCACCATTCAAACCAGAATTTGACCTTTTGTAGAATGGGGAGAAGGCCAGAGAGAAACATTGTATGTAGACTAAATTTTTCTCGTCTGCTATTGGTTATGCCACTAGTAATTAAATTGAGAATTCTTTTGTCTATGTATTTTTAAAGATATAAGGTCTTCTCTGATTTTACACTAACCATTGCGTTCTGATTGTTTTTAGTAATTAGTGCCAAAAAATAAAAAACACCGCTGTACTATCTTCTTATATCTGATCAGAAGGGCGATAAATACACAACACTTCATTCTTCAAATGATTTGTATTCTGATTAATAAAAATCAAAAATAAGTATCTTCGTAGATGAGAAATTTGGCAAATAGTGCCTCATCTAGCTCCCATGTAGATACACCACTGCAACCACCATTAAACTAAAAAAAAAAGTTTCTTAGAATACCTGCGAACGTCTCGCATGTAAGACATACTCTCACATATCTATTTGTTCTTTTTTCGGCTGATGGTCTCTTTCAGAACTATTATAGTTTCATTATATCAAATAGTAACAATATAGTACATATTTTTTTCTCATTAGACTAAACTTCGTGTGTAGTCCAAGTGATCAACAGGTGCTAGTCTGCAAGATGGATGCGTCACACTTAACATCATTCGCACCTGAAAAAAATTATTTCGATTGCCATACTAGTACTAATACGTCTACGATACATAGTATAGAAACAGGCAAAATATAATATTACTCTTGTTTTATTAATCGAACGAGCAATCATCCATACCAGTCTTCTATACATATTCATTTCATCGTTCATTAATTTAACGTATACGCACTTCATCCTTTCTCTTGAGGAATATTAACAAATGCTACTGCGTTTTGTCTAAACTAGCAATTCATTTAGTTCATTCTTTTCTAATGTCGATCCTTTTCTCGCACTTCCTCTGCTAGATATAAAAGCAAACAACGATCGTCCTATTGATTAACATCCTCAATAAGATTCTTTCACTACATCAAAAAAAAAGCATAAACTTATTACATTTATACTAATTAGCATCTATCGAGTTCCAAAGTGATCAAAGAACTTATATTAATTAGACACCTTTTTTCGTTTGTAGAGAGTATACTCGATCATTTCCAACTTCAGTCAGCCATCCACTGCTTCCACGCACCCGTTTACTAGAAATTATGAAGGCTGGAGATGAAAGTCGCAAAAATCTCGATTTAATACATATGAGAGACCACTAGGAAACCAATCATCCGATTGCGGAACTTACTCATGGGAAAAAATACCGATGATAACCAAAGCATTTGAGCGTATATTTTATCCAACTTCTGTCATGATCGGAATCATGAATTTATCGTTGTTCGCTTTAACGAAAGATGAATCACTTGTCAGGATTACGAGGATGCTTGTTTATAACTACTTCTTCAAAAATACAACAGCCAATGGGTTCAATCAATTCCAACAAATTTTATCGCTCCTTTACGTATTTCATTTGAACGTCTTTTGTAAAATGTTACAAATATGAAATTTCATTTAGTGTCTTCAATTATCAGAATTCCTTAAATGTCTGAATTTTCTGGAATTCTCAGAATTTTTGGAATTTCATTAGTTTCTATGGTTCCAAAATTTCTAAGAGTTCAATTGTATTACATTCATCAATATTTATAATTTCTTATTTATTACAGAATTCAAATTTCCTGAAGAGTTCAAGATTAACGGAATCCCCGAACACGTCTCATTTAAAACAAAAAAATGTGTTCAAAGTATTTATTTTAGTAACAAATCATTTTTAGGGTTTTGAAAATCATTAAAACTAAGTCCTAGATTTTTGTTCTAAATATACATTTCACAGGATATACTTCACTCTATCTATAAGCAAAGAACTTCGATTTTTGGCATTCTCTATTGGAACATGACAGACTGTAAGATTTGTTCAGATACTTTAAGTCATAGTTTATATTCTTACAGAGAAATAGTCAATTAATCTATTATTTATTAATTACAATATTATATTGAACTTCAGCATATTTCTATGAAGAAATGGTAATGTTGTCCATTACTATAATCTTAATGCGTCTTATAAAATGGGAATAGAAATGTATAGAAAAATATTTTTGTATTTTAAAGGCTATTATAAAAGACTTTTCCACTTACGCGAAAATCGTTGTCTTAATTGCAAATGGATAAAATGTTTATTCTTCGTACGATCAAATTCAACACTTTTAACACAGAAGCAAACACCTGGTGTAACTAGTTCTTCTTCTTCTGCAGAATATTCAGATAATGGACTTAGATCGGCAATAAAAGCCATGGATATTTCCATAATGAATAAAGTATTTCCAAATTCTTCTGCTTTGTCTCGATTTCGACTACATGATGTATACGCTTGAAATGATCCACAAGCCTTCTTATCTCCGACCATTTTTGTATAAGCATCAATCTGTTCTTTAGTTAGAGTGGCTCCTCGATAAAGTGTCTTTTTGGTTGTCAATTTTGTATTAAATGGATCGTCCCATAGTAATAAACAGAATGGACCCAATGTACGAATTTTACTTCGCCATACTTTTTCCTGTTCTTTGTCTCCTACCAATCTCATTGCTGCATTTAACGTTTTGTACAAGAAACTTTCCAAGCTATAAAGATAAGCACAGCATTTCCAAACTTCCTCGATCCCTGTGTTCTTCTTTTCTCGAAGCATTTTAGCTAGTTTTTCAGCTTCGCATTTTTTTCCAATACTTTCACCTTCTTCAATAATACCACGTGCAGCCTTTTCGACAAGCATTGGAATCATGTTTGGTTTTTTCGAAGGTAAATCGCCTGGCTCGAGTTTCAAGTCTCGTCTGACTTCTATTACAAATGGAGATATCCAACCATATTCACCACCAAATGAACGTCCGTAACTAACAGGAAGATCCATAAAACGTGCTTCTCGTAGGTGTTTATCTTCTCTTTTACGTACCACTCGTTTTATCGGCCTTTGCTTGTGATCATCAGTGTTCGATATTTGAAGATTACTTTTGAAATCAATAAAATAATCATCCAGTTGAGCTCGTGGTTGTTTATCTTGAAATGCTTCTTCGATAATTAAATTTTCTAAATCTGAGTAATGACTCCATGTAGCCGGTTCAGACTTTGAAAATGGATTTGGATCTGATTGCCACATCCATTCAACAGTTTTTAAAGAATTATTCAACGTTGGCGGAAGTACAGAGTAAGCCATAATAGTTATTTACTTGTATGCTGTTTTTAGATGGTACAAATAGGATAATAAAAAACTTTTTAATGTTATCTGAAAGTCGAATAACAAATAATAATAGTAAAATTATAAATGAGTTCAATTTTGAAGTCTCATTGAATCTTGAAGTTTGGTAAAATTCATTCAAGTCTCATAAATATGAATTATTCTGAAATTTTTTGTAAAACTATTGATAATTTCAAATAACTTTAGACGTGTTGAAGCTTTAATATTTGCTATTTCTAATTCGTATAAAAAAAATATTTAACTTCGTCTCTGTTTCTTAGTCATTCTTTTCATTTGATATTGATATATACAAATAAGATTATAATTGCTTGCAAAGGTTTTGAAAATTATAAAACTTCAGCAACACTTAGCGAAATCAGCATTATTTTAATTTTCTTTTTCAACTTAGAAGTTCTCTCAAAATAAAGTTATTAATATTTTTCGACATAATAACACAAAATTTAGCAATACAAATTAATTGGAATACACAAACTAATATTTAGAGAAATTTTCAATCAATCATCGATGAAAAATTTCTATAAAAATTTCTCTTTTGTTTAAATGAAAACTTGTTTGTTTTTATTCTGTTTTATTCTAAACGGAAAATCAAATGTTTACGGACGAGATATTTGTTTACTTTTACTCGACATGAAAATACTGGCGAAGAGTGAAAAAATTTGATTTAGAATCAAAATTTTACGTTCTTTCTTTTTTGAAAGACTCGAAAAAAAACTCTTGGACCTAAATTGATAACTTCGGACTCCAGTTTCTCCTGAAATCAGAGTTTTATGATTCATTTTGGATTTTTTTTTCTGTAAGATCTGCTGCATCCACTACAAGAATTCTCCAGAAAAATAACACGAGCAGAGAAGCAGCATTTAAGTTCGGTAAATCATTGTACATGAAATAACAGTGTCTCTTCTATGATATGTCAAATACGAAAATTAATAGAAATATCAATGAATTCAACCGGGAAACTTATAGCAAACACACGTACAGCTAAGAAAATGATCAAAAATGCTATTCAATTCATATATAAGAGTCCTTGTGGGCTATTTTCGCTAGTGTCAAAAAGCAACGAATGACTTTTGTCTAATTAATAGAAGGGTTTAGAAATAGATAGAAACTCCATTAAACCAACCTAGGTGAATGAACCCAATGCTGTAACCTATCGGATCTGATCGAATTAATTCATCCGATAGAATTCGCTGGGATTCCAAGAAACGAATCTACTAATGGATCCGACCGATGAAACCTATTTAATTAATTAAGTGCTAATTACTAATTGGTGACAATAGTAGAGATCAGTCAGAGCGAAGTGTTGGGCTCCATCGAATTCCGATAGTAGGATCCCATCGGATTCTAACACTAGGAATCCGGATGTCGTTTAGTTCCCCGAATTCCGATAGGATTTCGTCGGTTTCACAGAAATCCATATAAATTTTATCGAATTCCTGCTGGATCCGAGTCGGTCCTATTGTGAGATTGAATCTTCTGTGTCATTGAGAAAACTTTTGAAAACACGAAAAAAAAATGACCTTAAGCAGGAAGCGATCGACTAGCAATACAAGGTAACTCGTCTTTAAAAGCAATCGATTGAAATAATTTTTCCACTAAAGCAATCATTCTTCCTTCGATGAATATGAATTCAATTTTTTTCACTTCATCTAGTAATTTAAACGAATAGATTCGAATCTTAGGACGATAACAACTCCATTCACTATCGAATTTTCAAAATTAAACCAATATGAACATGAAAGACATTGTTTTTAGTTCATTTTCTTAGTAGGAATTGTAGAGAAATCCTCGGCTAATTTTGTTCCGGTTAAGAGATACACAATCAAAAATGAGCATAAATTTGAAAGATAAGTTTAAGACTAGGAAGTAGAACTCCTAATGTTGTCAGAAAATGAGCATTTAAATATTGAAATCAGTATCATACACTACTTGACAAAAGTATGTCCCCCCTCGGATCTCAGCTACTA
>CAJNOL010003458.1:0-22512 GCA_905250125.1 Rotaria sordida
TAATTCATTTTAATATCAGTATCTTTGAAATCTTCATCTAATTCATCTTCATGAATATCTGTACATATTAATAATTTACTTTTTAATAAACCCAATAGAACTTGTAATAATAATTCAGATTTAATTTGTGTTTCATCTTGAAGTCGTTCAACTGTCCAAGTCAATACTTTATTAAATAATAATAAAATTACCATTTGATAAGTTGATACCTTTGAAATAAGAAAATTTCTTTTTTTTTTGTTTTCTCGATAATTATTTATTTATTTATTTTTTACTTGTAATATATATTTTTGTGATGTAAAAAATGTTTGTAATTCACCTTTTGAATGTTGATGAAGCCATGTTAATTTTCGACCATTATGTCGATGAGTATAAAATTCTGTAAAACTATCAAATGTTGATTTTAACTAAAATAATAATAAATTCATTTCATTATTAAGAACAAAAAAATAATAAAAACAATAAATCAGACTTCAATTGGTATAATAAAATTAGATGAACCAGAAAATGGCCATGAATTTGAACTAAGTACCATTACAGAAAAATCAACTAAAAAATAATTAAATAAATTTTTTTTGTTTTATTCATAGTTTCTTTTTTTTTGTTTCTACCTGTATCAGTTATGTGATGATTTTGACAATATTTTTCATATTCAAATATTAATGTTTTACTTACACCAATATCTTGAAACATTCGTTGTAATTTTGATGTATACTCAAAACCGCATGCTTGCTGAAAATACAAGTTATTAGTGCAATCTCTACGGAATTAAAATGTACAACATGATGTAGCTGTCAAGCATAGGATGATTATTTTGGAATACATCTTTTATATATCGAGGATGTCTTGTAGGGTCTAGGATTAAAATATTTTGCAGGTTGAATGTTCTTTGACCGAGTTATAGAACTTTCAAAAAAATTGATTTTTTCAGCTATTTTAATGTTAGCGGAAAAAGTAGTTCTTACTGAGTCGTCTACTCTTATAAAATGTTTGGACAAAAAATTTTGTCTATGAAAATTCATTCCTTGGATTCGCCTTTATGGAATGATATATTTTCCTTTTTGTTGTCCTAAAGTTGGAGGCTTGAAAAGGTTTCTGAAGGTTACGATTTGCTCCCGTCTTTCAGTACAATCAATCACTACTATAAATAACGTAGTTGACAAAATGCTTCATTACTAAAATATTTCTTTTTTGATTTTTTCTGGATGTTTTACTGGTTTTGGCTCACTTTAGTTTTTAGGATCGTGTATACTGTCTCTTAGATCGAGCTGTAAGTGTAATAAGTTGGAACCAGTAAAAAAAAATTCAGAAAATATTGAAAAAAGAAATAACTCAATCATGAAGGCATTTGTCATTAGGTCATATGTAATGATGGTTGATTATATTGAAAGACGTAGTGTTTTTCGAAGCAAATCGCAATCAATGATATATAATACTAAAATCAAGTACTTAAGCCATCCTTATAATTAGCATTGATTTGAGAATAAACAAGCTCAACATACAAAAAAAAAAATGATGGGGAAGGAGGAAAGACTTTTGCCTAGAGGTGCACTTCCTCAACGCAGCCTTCAATTGCCTCGAAATTTCGAGATAATATATCCGGTAGAGATAGGTACTTCTACAAACAAAGGTTTCATTGAAAACTAATGAAGTTAAAAAAAATCCAGTAAATTCAATGTGATATTGAATGAAATATTTACTTTTAATTTTGATATCATTGATTCTTCATAATCATCTGAAGCACTTAATTGACCAACTAAACGTTTTGCTAACATTTTTCCATAGAATTTTTGATAAACATCTTTATCTTCAATATAATTAAAAACAATCTAAAATATTTATAGATTTATTTAATTCGAAAGAACTCTTTTTCAAATAAAATACTACCATAATTTGATTGAATTTTTCTTCAAGATCAGTTTCTTCAACAGCCTTAGTTCTATAAAAAAAAACAAAAGAATAATCAATCAAATTTTAATATTTGAAAAATTTCATTGTTTTTTTTTTGTTTTTTTGAACAAACCCTTTTCGAAGTAATGCATCACAATATCGAGCTAATAATTCAGGTGATTTAGTTGTACTACCAGCTGCTTGTGTTACTACATTATTATTTATAAATTTACCACAAGCCTAAAAAATTATTATTAAATAAACAAATTTCAAATGAAATTATTTTTACTTTATCAAGAGCAGCAGTAAAACCTTGTTCACCATTAAAAGCTTCTTGTACAAGTTTTAAGAATTTCTTATGAATATCAATAATTGTTTCAATATAAACTTTTGGATCCTATTTACAAAAAAATAAAAAACAACAATGAATATAAATCATAGATGATTATTCTGTTAATATTTTGTGAATATCTTTCACTTTTCAAAGCTTTAATCCGAACAGTTCTCTACAAAATTGAATACAAAGAACTTCACTAAAGAATAATTAGAAAACCATATCTGAGTAATAGGTACTATATTCTTAGAAAGCCACCGCCGCTGACATCCATACAATTGAATATTTTTCATCAATCGAATTTCTTATTCTCGAAAGAATACTTCAATTTTAAACTTAGCAGCTGCCACTGCCGAAGGTTTTATACATATCAACCGGTGTCGCCACCGTTCGATCCTTTGGCTTACATCTCTAGCTGAAACAAATGAAAAGCTCTATTAATTTGAGTAAACACATTTTTCTAGCATATTATAGAAATATTTTATTTGTCACTCTTTATTTGCATTTTAAGAATCTTCCATAGAGGATTCATTAAAATTTCGATTTCATTAAGTCAAGAAGAGAGTTAGCCACAACTCACGGCGCAACACCGCAGAAGCTCAATACGACGGCGCCTCAAGTCTTACCTCGAGTATGGTTACACGCGAAGTGACGTAATGAGGTACCACAGATCCCAGTGGGATCGGTTTTTGATTTAAATTAAAAACAAAATTCTTAAGAAATGTCGCAAAATATGAGCTTGCAGTTTCTTTCATTAGTGCAATAATTTAATCCTCTATGAGAGTTACATCATCCTGTTTCTCGTTTCTTAGTGATTTTTGTCGATGATTCAATGTAAACATATTGTTGAGAAAATATTTAACTAGATGAGTCACCTATGGATTGGCTGCGCCAACGTTCGAAAAGTCATGGATCGACTTTCTTAGGCTCAGTCAATTCGAACCGCTGTGAATTAGTTAGGAGTAGAGTCCATCGGGTCCGGGTCCAAAAATTCTTGAACCCGATGGGCTCTACTTAGGAGGCTAGTGAGTGCAGACAGAGCGTATTGAATTACTTCATTACTGAAGTTGCCAAGGTTGCGCCGCGACCTGTATAGTTCATTTTACAAAAACACCGTGTTTGAAAGTACATTTTTTTTTAAATATAGTATCGGTGATCGGATATCGTTTTCTAGGTGACATTGAAAAATGAGCTTTTTTTGATTAATTAAGCAAGACATAATATGAATATCAGGTTGCTTAGTTTAATATGAAAACATGTATGTAAATATACGACATCTTATGGTGTTGATGATACGCTGGTATTTAAATGAGCTCGATTCAATTTGTCATGTCATGTTTATCTCCCGATGCCTTAGTTTTCTAATTTTTTTTTTTTTTTGAAAAATTCATTTGATTGAATTTTGTAGAAACTATCTTATGAGAAAAAGTTTATTCTTTATTGTTCATTTATTAAAATAAAACTTACATTAATTGCTGTTCCACTAACACGTTCAATAGTATGTATACCCATTTCATAAATATGATTTTCAACGATTTTTTTCAATTCATTAGTTGCATTCGTTATTCGATTAACTAATTTGAAGAGAAGTGCTAAATCTATTATAAAGAAATTTTATATTATTGAAAATTTTTTTTATATTATTATAAATTTTTTTAACCTTGATATCTTTCATCACGAAGAAGTGTTTTTGCTTCTGTATAAATAACATCAAGTTGATCACGAATAAGAACTTCTTCAACTTTTTTAATTAATAATGATAATGTTGATGGATGTAAATATGATTGTACTCGATGTACTTCTTCATCAAGACGTTGTGCAACCTTTTTTTTTTTTTTTGTTTTTTAAAATAATTATTTATTCATTATAATTTAATAGCAATATTAACATACTTTTTTAAGATATTCTGTAACAGAATTATGAACAAGAAATGTTGCTGCTTCTAATCGATAGAATTGTTCTGTATCTTGTAAAAATTGTATTTCAAAATATTCTTTATATATTGTTAATGTTGGTGATGTCATTTGATTATTATTTGTTGCATCTTCAGTAAAACCAAGTGCAACTAAAAAACAAAACAAAAAAAAATATATTCAATAAATAATTATGAGACAACAACAACAAAACAATTAATTATTTTATTTTACCATAACTTTGAATAACACCACTAATTAAACGAGTATTTATAATTTCATTATGTCGTTCTGATTTAATTAAATCAAGACAAGCATGTGTAACTTGTTTATGTAATGGTTGAAAAACAACTTTTTGCCAAATATCCATAGCCATCTAGATTACAAATATATATCAAAATTTTTAATTAAGAATAATAAGAATTATTTACAGTATATATATCATAAATATCTTTTCGTCCAGAATTAAATTCTCTTTGTACCCAATGTCGATTAATATATGAACAAAAATCATTCATTACTTTACTAGAAAATTGATATTTTTCCCAACGATTTGTATAAAAACGAAGAACATCTTCGCCTTGTAAATCAATTCCACTCTAAAAATTTAATAAATTCAAAATTAATTAGAGAAAATTCTTTTTTCAAACAATTGTATTTTCTTTAATAGTATTAGTCATTTGTATTGAATTACATTTTGTTTTTTGGTCAGAGTTCTTTATAAAAAAACAGAAATTAAAATCATAAGAAGGATAAGGTTAAGACGTATTAAATCTTTATTAACAATAACTAATAATCTTGAAATTTATTATTTGCTCGAACTGTCGGACTTTGATTATGAGTAAAGCTAAATCAAACTAACAAAATCCGACAAAGTATTCGGATTTATGCATTATTCAGTCAGAGTTACGATCATTAAATCCTTCCTGTAATAGAAGACCTTCGATCTTCAATTATGTCTAAGTGCACAAAGTTTCAAGAGAATTTTCAATTCAAAACCCTGAAAAATGAGTATATTTTTATATAAATACATTAATTAAAGCTCTAATTCTTCAAAACACTAATCAATTACGAGAGTCTTCTATATGTTTTTTCTTAAGATATCAAATGTCTATGATTTGCCTTGTAATAAATAAACATTCACTAGATATTCAATATCTCAAGAAGGATACATATGTTAGCGGTGAAATTTCTAGGATATTCTCTATTGTCAACATTTCCGATGATAATCTCGCCATTGAGCTTTCTACGAATAGCTAGGACAGACGTCGATAACCTACTATACTAGAATGATAATTGTTCTAACGGAATAATGAATGAATTCGAACAGCAGTCGATAGTTGAATACATTCTCTATGTACATAAGTTCAATGATATCAATTAATATAACTTATTGTACATGAAAATAGAGAAAACAAAAGCCTATTTTTATTTCAAGTACATATTTGAACACAAGTACAACACAAATAATGAAGTATATTTAAGTTGCCCTTGAACATCTTTTATCTGTATGATAGACAATTACATAATCTATTCATACCAATAAATTTCTTTAAAGTATACCTCGATAATGACATTGTTTAATATATACATAAGATATTCAAAAAAGTAAAAGTAATAAGAAATACTACTATAACATTCCCATGGTACAGGAATTTATGATGTAAAATAATATATATTGTAGATTTAAAATTCGAATAGTATTATCTAATATTTTTAAATGTTATGTCATTTATCTAGTAATAATCTCTTATTAATATATATGAAATGTTCAAGGACATTTGCTGATGTAGTTTCAGTCAAATATCAGAAAAATGTGATTTTTTTTTTACTAGTTATAGTACGTATATAATGCTAATGATCTATTATTGTTTGAGCTTTATATCTTACTATGAATGAGAGTTGCCAAATATTTTCTTATCATCATTTTGTTAAAGATAGTTTGTATCTAATTTGTGAACATACATTGATCCTCACTAAGAAATGTGAATCAACATGAAATATCAGTAAGAAAATTTTATTATCAAGTAATTAATAACAAAGTATAACTTATTAAGGTTATTTATTTATGAATGAGATATTTATTCAAGTTCATATTATATAGAGCAGAAACAACTTGCCCCGATTTTTTTAAAAATATCTTATGAAAATCATGAATACCTACTCTGTAAACATTGACAAAAATAGCATAGGTTTTGAGTCGTTGATTAATCCTTTCAATAGCCGCTCTTGCATTATTAATATTACGATTGAAGTCTGTATTTATCAAAATGATCATAAGAAAATATTTAGCAACTCTCGTTCATAATAAGACGTAGAACTCAAACAATAACAACAGATCATTAGCATTATATACGTACTATAACTAGTAAAAAAATCATACTTTTCTGATATCTAGCTGAAACTACATCAGCAAATAAAAATCGAGGGTTCAGGTCGGCTGATCACGTCTATATATATATTTGACCTTATGATCAAAAATATAAATAACAAAAATTTTGTTCAATTATCTAACTTAAACAATGTGTTCTACATAGTGTTAACAAGAAAATTTGATTTATTTTTTTTTTTAATTCCTTACTTGACAAACATCTTTTAAATAATCTTTTAAATAATTTTTCAATTTATTATATAATTCTCCTCCAACAATATTTGCACCATCTTGTCCAGTTGATCTTTGTAAACCTCCTATTTGTCCTCTCGTATTAGGTAGAGTTGTTCGTGGTTGACTTGGATTACTTATACAATAATCATAGACATGACTAAAAATTAAAATAATAAAACAGGAAAAAAACCCCTAATAATAAAAATTCTAAATTTTTGATTTTACGTATAAAGTAACATATAAGCTGGTTTTTTCATTGCTTGAAATTGATAAACATGATTAATACCATCTAATAATTTTGCCCAAACTTCATCTAATTTAACATGCCGATTTGTATGTGACATCCTTGTCACTTGAATAAGAAATAAAAAATAATCAGCTGGTTTTTTTTTTCTCCTTCTTCTTCATGAACGCAATAAATAAATAGAGGATTGATGAAAATAATTCTATTGGATATAGATATCAACCAATAAAAATATTCTATTTGATGAAAAAAAAAAAGAAGAAATTTTTATTTGTCTAAATGAGTCTTGTCTTGTACAGTTCTTCTTCGGAATCTGATAATAATGATGATGATGATAATCAACGAAATAATATAAAACGTTTTAAACCACAATTACCACCTGTTAATATTCAACTTGAAAATGAAATTGATTTATTTGAAAAAAATTTTCAAATTAAAAATAATGATCGAACAAGATTATTTCCTCATGAAAGAGGAAATTGGTCTTTAACAATTTATGCATATGGTAAAATTTTTTAGTTTGATTATAAAATAAAGAAACTTATCTTTGTTTTTTTTTTTTTTTTTTTGTCTAAGTTGAATGTTCATCTCATTTGGATACAATGATTGATGATTTAATTGAAATATTTAATAATGAAAATGAAAATTGGAAACGTTTAATAGAATTACATATTAGTTTATCAAAAACATTTCCTATTCGTTTTCATCATATTGAATCTATACGAAAAGGTTTACAATATGAATTATCAATATCAATGATTAAGTAAATAAATAGAAATGAAAAATTTAGAAAGAAAAAAATTTTTTTGATTAGATTTTCAACTCGAATTGAAAATGTAACAATATTAAATAATGAAGATGAATCAACGTAAGATAAGAAAAATAAAATTTTATTTTATTTTATTTTTTTTTTTTGTATGATAGATCATTTTTAGTATTTACACTTGATCAAGATCGACAATTTTCTAAATTAGTAGAAATTATTGATAAAATACTTCATGAACATCGATATCCATGTTATTATGAAGTAAATAATGAATATAAAGAGAATATAATTATAAAAAATTTTTTTTTCTTTCTAATTTCATAGAATCCATGTTTTCATATTAGTTTTGCTTATTCAATCGATAAAAATCGACAAGAAAAATTACCAAGTGATTGGAAAGATAAATGTCTAGTAAGATAAATAAAAATTTTCTATCTTATTTCACAAAATTAAGTAAAAATATTACAAATAATAATATATAGCCATAAAAAAAAAAACCTATCTAAACAATGTGACATATAATTTTATAAAACAAGTTACACATAAGATAGAGAAAAGCAAGCAGAAGCGAAGCAAAGAGAACAGAACAGAACGATATGCATGTCTTCTGGGACCACTCGGTGTAACATTGAAATACGACCTTTCAACTTTGTACATATATTCTATAGATACGACCAATAAATTGTTTGAGTTACTGTGTATGACGCTGCACGAGGAAAAGGAATAGAACCTCGTCCGTTCCGGTTCTGAATCGGAGACGTACTCCACTCGACCAGAGCTTCCAGAAGTTAATCGCTTTTGAGTCAGGACTACATACTTTATGTAGATCAAAATGATCTATAAATATCCTCTGAGTTTTTTTTTGAGAGGTATCACTACATTTAGTTTAAAAAACTATCATAAAAATGCAGTATCTTCGCAGTGATAAGCTAAGAGTTCGAACTCTTCTCAGTGTATCCAAAGTTGATTAGGGTCTGCATCATGCTCATCGTTCCGACTTAAAAGCGATTAATCAGTTAGAAAATTCTTCTGTGTGACTGAAGTTGAAATAATTAACATCAGCACGACTAGCAGAGACGGAAGATAATGTTAACGTATAATGCAAAAGTAATGACATAAAATGTTGATTCCTATTTCTGTTCGATAAGTAGGTTCTGAAAAGAATATTTCCTGTCAACTGATAAAAAATAGTTATTGTGAAGTACACGAAAAGTGCAGAACTATTTTTAGCGTGTCTCTATTTCTTTTTATGCCATTCTGTTTATAAGTGCCTGATAAAAATAAGTTATATGAGATGTGGATGTACAATATTAAATGAATCTTCAATTTCTAAAATTATGATTTTGTCTTATTTCTAAATTTTGAAAATGTCAAAGAAATCTTTATTTTTTTTTAGTCTATTTTAAAACAATATCAATGTCAACCAAGTGCAACAACAATAATAATTGATGATATTCGTTTAAAAGCAGGCAAACGTATTTATCAATTGACTAAAACATCATAAAAACAAAACAAAAAATTTCTTTTTACTCTCGTATATATAAATCTAAGAAAAATGAAACCAAAACTTGTTATTTTATTTCAGATATAATGGCTTTCAGATTTGGTATTCCAAATATTGCATTTCGTAAACGAATGTCATGGTTTGATTTTACTCTTGCTTGTATAATAGGTGTTATAGGTGGTATTTATACATTTAAACCAGGTCTTAAAGAAGCAAAAGATGTTCTTGAAAGACGTGAAGCATTAAAAGAAATTCAAGCTAGAAGACAAGCTGAAGCTGAAAAACGTATGTTTGTCGTTTTGTTTTTTGTTCAATTCTAATTTCATTTTAATTATTATTTCTATTTTTAGAACTTAAATTACAAACAATAAAATAATAATTTTGTTATTTATTTTTTGATCTGTTTGTCCCTTCTTGGTTTTTTTAAAATAGTGTTTGTGTTTTGTAGATTAATAAAATAATGACCATAGAAAATCATTCACCACCTATTATTAATCAACGAAAACCAGAAAGTGTAAAACAAAAACCAAATCAAACAGCATGGTTATCAACATTTAAACGTATGTTAAAGGTGTCAAATACACGTTATGCCTTTTTATGGTTAACAGGTGGAATACTTTTTGCTTTATTTATGAAACCAGGTATACGACGACGTGATCAAGAATTAGTGATTAAAGATATTGAAAATTATTTAGAAAATAAAACAAAAAAACAAGATTCAACATAGGAAAATTTATTTCTTTTTTTTTTTTTTTGTTTGTTTTTTGTTTCATATATATATATATAAATTTATTATGTCATCATCGGATAAAGCAATTCTAAGTCAATTTCAACTTGAAAATGGTTCTTTACTTGGTGGACCTGTTGAAATTCCATTAACAATAAATATTCGTCAATTAAATAGTGTTGCTAATGGATTAGTACAAGCACAACAAACATTAACAAATAATGAATTAATTCCATATTCATTTTATGTAGATGATATTGAAATAAAAGAATCATTAGAAAAATATTTTCAAGATCAAATAAATAAACAAATATTTGAAAAAATTTTAAATATTATTTGTGTACCAAAAGCAAGATTTCAAGTTATACCTGTTGAAAGATGTACAGCAACAATTGAAGGACATCTTGAAGCTATAACAGTTTTACAATTTAGTCCAAATGGAAAATTTTTAGCATCAGGTAGTGGTGATACAACTGTAAGATTTTGGGATTTAAATACACAAACACCATTTGATGAATATGGAAAAGAACATAAACATTGGATATTATGTTTAAGTTGGGCACCAAATGGTAAAATTCTTGCATCATCATGTAAACAAGGACTTATTGGTTTATGGATTGGTGCAACTGGTAAACAACATGGTAAAGATAAGTTTTTGTTTTTGAGCTATGTGATAGATCTATTGTAATGATGAATTTTCTTGCTTTCGAAAACAAAAAAAACTTTAGCGTTTTAATTATATTTAATAACAATTATATATGAGAGAAATCTTTCTACTCCGATACGACTGCAGGTGGTACTTAACATGATATATAGAAATGTCAGATATTATTCATAAAAATGTCTTCTTGCTTGTGAGATTCATTAGACAGATCAAAACTCATCATATCGCTACCCTAACTTAGAAAGAAATGCAATGATTCACAGAAACAAAAACACTCGCTTTGCTGTATTCACATATAAAGGTCATATATGGTGTCTGTTTTGCATTATATTTCTTTATGTGTGCTTCTATTGCTTTGTATATGGTAAGAAAAATATATGATGGTAATGTTTGGTTGTATATGATGCAACATAGATGTTTTTATCATATTCACTGCTCTTGTTTTTCTATGATATATAGTTGTCCGGAATGTCCGTACAATTCATATTCTATGAAACAGTATGATAACAAGTGCTGTATTTATTCAATGTTTCTATTTTTGTGATCGTTGGCAACGTGTGATTGCTAACGAAGGTCATTACACTGAATAAATACAGTACTTGTTATTGTACAGTTTCATAGAACATGAGTTGTACAAATTTTCCAAACGACCACATACTTAGGGCATTGGTCACGGCATTTTAAATTTTATAAAACACGTAGCATCAAAGGTTTCATTGCATGAATACATAATAAAATGCTTCGTCTATAATACTTAAGGCTAAGCGAAAGTTCTAATAACATCAAATAAAAAGAGAGGGATATTTCTAGTTTTATTTTATTAAATACTCAAAATAGTATGTAGGTGAGATTAGCACAAGATTCGAGTAAATCCAGTTAAGATTCATCTAGGAACATGTTCCAGAGTTATTATCCTTGTTGCAAGTACAACTCGACAAGCTCTATCCAGTGGAATAATCATATTTTTCAAAGCCCAAATTCTTCGTTTGCTTGATCAGTCAAAGAGTTCTTGATATTAAGTCACATGACGAAAGATCTAGTGAATATGGTGGATGTGCATGAGACCGATCATTATCATGAAGCAATTCTATAGATTTTGTGCGTGATGATTTTTCTTGTTTCCGTATTTCATTGATAATAGGCTTGAGACAATTTTCAATATAATAGTTGTGATTGATAGTGTTGCCTTTATGTACACTTTGTATAAGAACAAGATCAGTTGATTTAAAGAATAAATCTCTCACTCTATATATACTATTGACATGTAATATTCTAGGAACATGACGTGAGAAATGAAAAATGCGGTAAGTTCTAGAATATATAAAAACCATTAGACAAGGGATAGTCATATACTCGCATAGTCATTACATTATAGATGAGACATTTTATTATGTATTCATGTAATAAAACCTTCAATACGAAGTATTTTATAAAATTTAGAGTGTCGCGATCAAAACTTTTGATATGCCCGAAGTATCAAAAATGAAAAAAAGAACTAATGATAATCACTTATTTTTATCCATGTTCTCTAAGGGCAAGACGACTATGACATGATGTCATGACATTCGGATCCTCGATGAAATAATATTTCTTGAATTTATTATACGTCATGTGAAGATACGAATTGTATAAGACAGATATTAAAGATTTTTATCTATTTGAACTTTGCACTTTCAAGGTTCCCTAAAAAAGAAAAAAGATGAAAATTAAGATATGTAAATGCATGGAAAGATAGCCCGAGATCTGATCTTTTATTTGATATCTCGTCTATTTTAAAAATTTTAGATGATTTCTGTCATTTTCTGCTTGAAAGATATGCTTGTTCTTTTAAACACGTAACCTCGAATTCTTTATGAACTTTCATTCTATATATAGTTTGAAAAAGCATGTCAAGATGCAGGACATGACGGAGTTCCTTTTTTGGAACTAAGCTTCATTGAGACAAAAAGAAAACTACATAGAATGAATGCCCACAGCAAATTTCGGATTGTCAAATGAGTTATTTTTGACGCTTGTATATTAATTACCTCCTGAAAACTTCATGTAATTTGAATGTACCTGATCGAAAATCGATTTTTGAGGAGAACGGTATGAAAATGATAACTTGGAAAAAAAATACAAAATTCAGCTACTTTTATCATAAAAATCTCATTAACGCAGCCTTCTTTGGAACTGAAATATGAAACTTATATAAATTGTTTAGCCACATTAAACTCATAGAAAATATGTCAAGTGAAAATTCTCTTAGAGTATTGTTATTTTATTTTAACTAGAATTTTTTTTTTCTTTGAACATATTCAATTTTCTATAGGTACTAAATTACTATCCGGTCATCGACAATGGATTAATTCTTTAAGTTGGCAACCATTACATTTAAATGGTTCCTGTCGTTTATTAGCATCTGGTAGTAAAGATACAACTATTAAAATTTGGGATACACATTTATTTAAAACTGTTTTTACTCTAAGTGGTCATACAGCATCAGTAACATGTATTAAATGGGGTGGACAAAATTTACTTTATTCAGCATCACAAGATCGTACAATAAAAGTTTGGCGTACAACTGATGGTGTACTTTGTCGTACATTAGAAGGACATGCACATTGGGTAAATACACTTGCATTATCAACAGATTATGTTTTACGAACTGGTTTTTATGACCCATCAAAACAATCTACAATGAATGATAGTGATAATATTGATGATCTTACATTACAAACAATGGCACTTGAAAGATATGAAAATGTTTATAAATTATTTGATACAAATGGTGGTGAAAGACTTGTATCAGGTTCAGATGATTTTACACTTTATTTATGGAAACCAGAAACAGATAAAAAACCATTAGCACGTATGACTGGTCATCAACAATTAATAAATGATGTTAAATTTTCACCTGATACTCGTCTTTTAGCATCAGCTAGTTTTGATAAATCAATTAAATTATGGTCAAGTCGTACTGGTACTTTTCTTGCAACATTACGTGGACATGTTCAAGCTGTTTATCAAATAGCATGGTCAGCTGATTCACGTTTACTTGTATCGGGTAGTGCTGATAGTACATTAAAAATTTGGAACATTGAAAAACGTTGTATTCTATTTGATTTACCCGGTCATGCTGATGAAATTTATGCAGTGGATTATAGTCCAGATGGACAAGTTGTTGCTAGTGGTGGAAAAGATAAAGTTTTGAAATTATGGAGAAGATAGAAACAAAAAAAAAAAGAAGACATAATATGAAATATTATAAAAATATATAAAATACCTTGTTTTTTGTTTTTTTTTCAGATATTTATTTGCGTAATAAGTAATATGATATTTTATTCGATGATAGGACAGGTATGCTTCATAATTGTTTTGCTTCAGTAATTTTTTTTACTCGAAATCGTACGAAAAGTACAAAGAATCGATATAGAAATTTTCTTTCTTCCATACTCGACATTTTTCTTTCTCTAAGTGTATTCATTTATCTTGATCATGTGCATATGCAAATGAATATCATTCGCTTTCTATTATAGAAAGATAAAATAACTTTTTTAATCTCTAAACATCGTTTGTTTTTTCAATCTAATTTATTGTTTTTTTTTGTCTTTAATTAGACAACATTTTCTAATGATATTTACTAATTTATTTTGTTAATAATAATTATTATTTTATAAACGATGAAATTTGCCGAGCATTTATCAGCACATGTTACACCAGAATGGACTAGTCAATATATTCGATATGATGATATGAAAGAATTACTTGCACAAGCTGTGGCTAAAGCACAACCATTTGTTGATGATAGTGATAATGTTTTACGTGAACAATTTTTTCTACGTGTTGATGAACATTTTTTTCAGGTAGAAAATTTTGAATAAATTATTGTTTGTATATATATATATATTTTGTTTTTATTTGCTATATAGTATTGTGAAAAAGAAGCAACGAAAATCAATACTTTTTTTGCAGAAAAACTTGCTGAGTAAGTCAAACATAATCTTCTTTTCAATGTTATATATAAAATTTATGATTTTTGATATACAGTACAAGAAAAAGAAACATTATATACGTATTTCTTTCAGAGCAATACGACGATGGGAAACTTTACAAAATGAAGTTGATCATTTGGAATCATCTCGTCGTCATGCATCACGTCGTTCTGAAGTATCAACAACTAATACAGTAGCTGTTAATGAACAAAATGATGATACAAAATCAACAAAAAAAAATCGTCGTTCAGTTCATTCAGAAGAACGAACAATAGTTGCACCATTAGCACGTGTTTTACCAGAACGTTTAGTTGAAAAAACACGTGAAAAACAAACAAAACGTGTACAATATCGAAAACGTAATGATTTAAAATTAGCATTTAGTGAATTTTATTTAATGCTTGTGTTATTACAAAATTATCAAACACTTAATTTTACTGGTTTTCGTAAAATATTAAAAAAACATGATAAATTATTTCAAACTATACGTGGTGAAGAATGGCGGTAAGTTAATTACACAGTAATGATCTAAAATTATTTTATCGCAAAAAAGAAACTGAATATCTTTTTATTACGACTCGAGCAAATATGCTGATTTTCTTTTTTATCAATAATAAAGACAAGATTAGTGAGAATCTTTTCCTTAAGTAAGTATCACTATTGACTTCAATAAAAGTAGTTTATCCTTCTCACAGATAGGAAAAAATAATATACGATGAAGCATAGTCAATTTATCATGACTAAATGTAAATATATTCTCTGACATTTCTTATTCTTTTTCTTATCAAATACATATCATGATTCTTTATTAATGTCAAAGAAAGAATACTAGCATGCAATGATCATTAGATTTGTTTATATTCTTCGAAAATAAATGAATAATACTTTAATGTAATTATTCATATTTTTATGTTTATACACATCTGACAATGATTAGCAATTAGAACGACATATTATTTGACATAATACCATGTTATCATTGACCGATACAAATTCTTTTTTAATTAAAAACTTTAGATGGTTTATATCACGAAGACTTTGTGTATGGATACGATCTTTTTGTGATTCTCCATAATGAGAAGTCATAAAACTTTAAATAATAAGAATGTGATGATCACTCAATAGCTCCTCGATATATGTATTCTAAAAAGAAATCTTACATAACTTGTTTATAATGTGCTCGTACACCATCTTGCTATCAGAGTATTGTTTGAAAAGTTGGATATTCTTGAAACTGCAGTATGATGTTATCCTTCAATATTCGAACGTTATTTTCGAAACATAATGGTCCGACAATACCGTTTGACCATATTCCTCTTTAGACAGTCATATATGATGCATTGAGCTTTTGTTCTATAATGAAGTGCGAATTTGTAACACCATTGTTTCTCTTAATACAACCGTTTGTTTGGAATGCGACATCGTCTCTCCATAGAATTTGATCCAATAGAGTTAGATATTTTTGAGTAAAATCTAAAATTCATTCACAAAAATTTCAGTCATCGATCCGGATCATCGTCGTTTAAGACCTGTAATAATCTTGCTTTATATATTTTTAAATTTAGATCTTTCATAAGACATTGTAACCTGATGCGTGATTATTAAGTTCATGTGACGCATATCTTTGAGATGTTTACGGATTTAGAAGGAAATTTTGAGAAACAAATTGAATATTTTCTTCTGTTTCGATTGTTGTTGTTGTAGGTCTAACACTTCGTGGTGTATCATTGTCAGAATCTATTTCATAAAACTTTCTTCCTAATTGATAAATTGTTTATTGAGTCGGTCTCGTAATATTGTTTTGTCTTCAATTTCAGCACCTACAAACATATGAACTCGAAACAAAGGATATAAACTGTATACAAGATAGAAAATGAAGTAACAGTATAGGAGAAAAATGATTTATATCATGTGAACTATGATAGAGTGAAAAAAGAAAATATATATGAATTAACGACATGTGGGTAGATAAAAGTTCATTTGATTATTTAAATTTCACCTTGATAAATTGGCTCTTCGTCATCGTATGTTGTTTCTTTATATCTGGGTAATCCCACCGTATATATAGCACATTTACATTGTGTTCCTCCAAATTGATTTTCATATTTCAAATCATGAAGAGCATAGTCGATTTCCTTACTATGATAACAAAAGCTCTGCTATAAATTGTAATGTTGAAGAGATCAGCAATTCACAAAATGAATGCGAAATATAGCTAATACTATAGAAAAGCTGTATAAATAATGCAAAAATGTCCATCATCATATATTGCTAACGTAGAATTTAGACACATAGTGATACAGTAGATTTTGTAGAGCAAAATTTGCTCTACACATCCATATATAACACTTTTTAGGAAGTACTAAATAAAGAACCATTTCCGCAGTAAACTATTTCCTAATTAAAAGTATATATGCTACTACATGATAAAATTTCCATGCTAAAAATAGCCCTTTTTTTAGTACTTCCTAAAAAGTGTTACATATCGGTGTGTAGAGCAAATTTTATTCTACAAACCTACTATATCACTATGTGTCTAAATTCTACGTTAGTAGTATATGATGATGGACACTTTTGCATTATTTATACTGCTTTTCTATAGTATTAGCTATATTTTGTATTAATTTTGTGAATTGCTGATCTCTTCAACATCACAATTTAGAGTGGATCTTTTGTTATCATAGTAAGGAAATCGACTATGCTCTTCATGATTTGAAATATGAAAATCAATTTGGAGGAACTCGATATAAATGTGTCACATATATAGTGGAATTACCCATCTATGAGAAAGTAAAATCCTTTTGTTGAAGTCAATAGTAATACTAAAAAAAAAAGTTCTATCTGTAATGCTGTCTTCATTATTCGTAAAAGAAAATTAGTCTGTCTGCTCGAGCTGCAACAGTGATATTCAATTTTTTTCGGTAAAGTGACTTTTATATGATCTTGTATAATCTAAAATTTAATATAAATTATTTGTTTTTTCTGTTTTTTTATTTAGAAAATTACATATTGATTCAGCTCCATTTCATACATCAAAACGGGTTGAGCAATTAATTAATGAAGTTGAAACAAAATATACTGAGACACTTGAATCAGGCGATCGATCACGTGCAATGAAACGTTTACGTGTACCACCATTAGAAGAAAAACAATCACCAGCAGTTACATTTCGTGTTGGAGTTTTTGTTGGTAAGATTAAAATTGGCTTTTTTTTTCTTTCATCTTCGAAAAATAAATTTTCTTTTTCTTTTAGGAATGATTTGTCTTTTAGTTCCAGCTGTTATTGTCCTTGGTACAAATCTACATGATAGTCAATCAACAAAACCACTTGCTTGGCGACAAGCATTATTTCTTTATCGTTCAACATTTCTTATTGTTCTTCATATAATTCTAGTCGGTATTAATGTATATGGTTGGTCATCATCGGGTGTTAATCATGTATTAATATTTGAAATTGATCCACGTAATCATTTAACTTATCAACAATTTTTGGAAATAGGTACTTTTCTTTTTGTTCTGTGGTTTTTAAGTTTTGTTGGATTTATCTTATCATCTTATTTCGATTTCTATCCATTTATACAACCACTTGGTTTCGTTACAACGATTCTTTTATTTTTATTTAATCCAACACATACACTTTATCATCATGCTCGATTTTGGTTTTTAAAAACTTTGGGTCGTGTTATTTGTGCACCATTTTATCGTGTTGGTTTTGCTGACTTTTGGCTTGCTGATCAATTAACATCACTTGAATTATTATTTTTTGATATTGAATATTTCTTTTGTTTTTATATTTATGATGTTGGCTGGTGGCCAATCTATTCAACATCTCCTACACGTGGTTTTTTTTGTTATAGTTGGCCACAAGTTGTTTTACAAACAATTCTTATGGTTTTACCATCATGGTTTCGTTTTGCTCAATGTTTAAGACGATATCGTGATACAAAACATAAATTTCCACATTTAGTTAATGCTGGTAAATATGCTAGTGGTTTTTTTGTTATTGGTACAAATGCAGCACGTCGTGCAACAGCTGTATATTATATTGATTATCCAACATCAAATCCATTTTTATATATATGGATAATAACAACATTTATTGGTGCAACATATAAATTAATATGGGATTTTAAAATGGATTGGGGATTCTTTGATAAAAATGCTGGTGAAAATAAATTTTTACGTGATCAAATTGTTTATCCATCAAAATTTTATTATTATGCAGCTATAATAGAAGATACAATATTTCGTTATATATGGATAATAAATGTATTTTTACAATTTCGTACACGTTCAGCTGAATATGCTGATGTTATTGGTTTTATATTTGGTTTAGTTGAAATATTTCGACGTTTTATATGGAATTATTTTCGTTTAGAAAATGAACATTTAAATAATTGTGGAGAATTTCGTGCTGTACGTGATATATCAATTGCACCAATATCAACAACAATTGATTATACAACATTAGAAGATATGATGGATAAAGAAAAAGGTATTAAAAATCGACGTCAATCAAAACGACATGATTTAATTGAAAAAATTAATAATCAAGATATACAAGAAGAAAAAATTAATAAAGAAACATTTATTATTAATTCATTACGAAAATTATCAACAGATTCAAATTCAAAAATAGAAGAATTAAATAAAAATTTTAATATCGAACCATCATCAACAATTCCTGATGAATCTTTAGACAAACGTATTTTTTTCTAAGATTTTTGTTTTCTCTCTTATTTCTATCAATTGATTGTATCTATTACGATACATTCCAAAAATTATGATTAATGTGCATTTGACACGTTCTAGTCATACTCCATCTGAATACAGCATGTATATGTCTATGTCATAAAATAAAATCTCACATATTTTTTTTTCATAAAAATATTACGTATATAAATAAATAAATATATATATATTTCATTTCTTCATATATTAAATAAAATTTTTTTCTTCAATTCATTAATAAAAAAATGAATTTTTTTGTTGTTGTTTTTTTACTTTTCAAGATGCTTGATCATATTGAATCAACCTATGTTGGTATAGGTTTTGCATTACGTATATTTCTTTTCTTTCAAACAAGAATACGAAATTATTTTGAAGAGAGTGGAGAATTTGTTACACCATTAAATTCATGGAAAAGAGGTAAATAAATATTATTTGAGAATTATATAATACTGAAGTTAATTATCAATTTTTAGTTATCGAAGGAATTTATTTACGTAAACTCAATCTTTCACCATTTGTTGGTTCGATTGTACATGAAGTATGTTAAATGTTTTAGACCAAAATTCGAATGATTTTATTTTCATTTTTACACATAGAGAACTGAATCACATTGTTTTAAAGATATTTCTTATTATAGAAACTTTAAATAAAGTATAGTTTGTATCAGAAATATGCATCGTTTGCTCTTGTCTATCTTCTTATATACCCAATGGATGGTAGTATCTTTATCATACCAGCTGTAAAACTCTATTGTTAGGATTTATTTTTACAAAAAAATGTATGTCAAACACTGAAATGGATTTAATTGTTGACAGTACTATGTTCAATTCTCAGTATCAATACCCATGGAATCATTCTGGATAATTTACTAACGACTGTTTATCTCGAATCAGGCGTCCGATAGTACGCTGACTACGTTGCGGCGTACAATTACTCTTGTGGATAGGTAGTATGTTTCGGAAGCTGAAGCAATTGAGCAATACATGTCTTATTTGTATACTCAAGTATAAAGATCGCTTCCTATTCTTTGATTCATTATCATGTGATTTTAAAAAGAATTACTCTAATTGATTTGAAGACTGAGACATTAGAGACTAATATTGTACGATTTCATAGTCGATGGCAGAGCTCCGCAGGATGTGAGACTAGTCTCGTCCTGCCTCAGGATGGAATGATAATGATATAAATTGAAAAAGAAAGTATAAATTCGCTGGATTTTTTGGGTCATTTCGCGGAGCTCTGATTGATGATATATAATAACAAATGCATAATTTTGATAATTTGTTTCTGTTGAACTTCACTGCAATGGTTTTTTTTTCTGTTCTTCTAATCTAATACTATTAACTTCGATGAATATTTTTTTATTATATTTAGACACCACTTTCACTTTTCTTCTATTCAAAATTACATGCAATAACAAATGGACATGTTGAAGGTTTATTTATCGTATGTTAATGTATTTCAAATATTAATTATTATATATATTTTTTTTTTTGTTATAATAGGCAGCTGATCTTCTAAGTGCTATACTTACTTATAAGATAGCACATCGAGTTTTAACACAACTTGTAAGTAAAATTTTCAATGTCATAATAAATTTTTGAAGTTTTGTTTTTTTTTGCAATAGTTCGATCAAGAAATTAAAGAAAAGTCAAAATATAAAAAGGATAGTGAATTATTATGGTTAACAGAGGCAAATATTCAAAAGAGTGCTTATGCTGTTTTACTTTGGTAAAATAATAATAAAAATTCTTTTTTTTTTTTGTTATTCAATCATTTGTATTAAAAATAGTTCAATGATAAATCCATTATCAATTGGTACATGTCTTGCTAAATCAAGTCTTGTTTTTCATAATTTATTACTTACAATGACATTTTATTTCTTTATAACATGTAAGATTAAATTTTTTTTAATTTCATTGATGAGGGTTTTTTTTTATTTAGATCAATTATTACCATTTATAATAACATTATGTTTGACTAGTTCAATATCACTCTATCCAATTATTTTAATTGCACCAGCTTTACTTCAATTTTCAAAAAATAATTCTGTATGTTATTTTAAAAAAACAAAAAAAAAAAAAAGATCAATATTATTGAATTTATTTAGAATAATCGATCAATAATTCGTATATGTCTTGTAATAATTTTATTTATTATTGTTAGTTTTGGTATACTTATATTAAATTTCTTTCTTAATCATCAATCATGGTCATTTATTGAATCAACATATAGTTTTATGTGAGTGTATTTGATGTATTTTTTTTTCGTTGTTAAATGTTTATTTTATATTTTATGAGATTAGTTTTCATGTACCAGATTATACACCAAATATTGGAATATTTTGGTATTTTTTTACTGAAATGTTTGATCATTTTCGTTCATTATTTGTTTGGACATTTCAAATGCATGTTCTTCTACTTTATTTACTTCCATTTACAATAAGATTAAGGTTATTTTTATTTTTGAATAATTTTAATTATTACTATCGGAATTTTAAAAGAAGGTACCTGGAAAAAAAGCTTATAACTTTCGAACGAAAAGTCATAGCGACCTGCGATTTTCAGCAATCGATAGAAGATTATAGGGGGCACATTTTTATATAAAAATCAAGGTTTAAATACTCAGTGATTATGCAATCACTGAGAGAGTAGGCTCGTTATTTTGTGAAACCTCAGCAGAACAAGCTGAAACTTTCAGTATATATAGTCCCACTGCACTCCAATCTTTGCTGAAAATATCATCGATAAATCTTGTAATGACGAGGAATGGTGAGCCAATCATCATCTGGTCTTACATAAGACTCTCATTCAATCAAAATATTAGGAAATGGCCTCAACTTTTGGCTGAATAAATACTATAATCTAGACTTCATATCTATGCAATAGCATCGCACTTTGATTGTAAAAATGTACGAAAATAGCCAAAATTCAACGAAGAAATGATTTTCATACAGTAAGTATTTTAAAACAAATCTTTTCAACTTTCTTAAGACAAATGCAGAATTTAGTAATATTTTCATCGTCTCTTCTTGTTCATTTAATCAAACTATGATATAATTGCATAGATACGAAGTCTAGATTATGGTATTTATTCAGCCAACAGTTGAGGCCATTTCCTAATATTTTGTGTGAATGAGAATCTTATGTAAGGCCAGATG
>CAJNOL010003459.1:0-22510 GCA_905250125.1 Rotaria sordida
TAAACTATAATGCCGACTATTTTCAACCAATTACCTTGAAATGTTCTCCAGTAGGTTGTCTACTCTAATCGAGTATTCTTTGAAAATTTCATGATTATAGTCATTGATGTAGCGGAGATCGATGCCAAGGCCGCTCCAGCTATTGGAAACGCTACTGTGTATCAGGATCACAAGAGATTAGACTCTTCTATCTGTGATGGAGTAAAGACAATTGAAGCTTTATTTGTCGATAAAAGGATTGATAATAACGCGCCAAAAACTGACAAACAATAAAAGTGTCAAAAAAACCTTTTTTCTTTTGAGTTTCAAAGACAAAACTAATGTTTTTTTTCTAGACTTGATGCATTAGAGTCGATCGATCTTGGATTAGTATTTGCGATCAGGACTTATCAAGCTCTGTTTGTAGTAAAAATTTCAGACAAAACGACTCAAATTTAAATACTTTTCTACCCGATAACGAGACTTTTGTTGACTTACCATATATGAAAGTAGTGTTATCATGTATTCCTTTTGTTCATTTCGTAGTTTTTTTGTGTTATGAAAAAATCTATTGTAAGTAATAAATATCAGCCAAATTTATCTTAATTTATGAAATGATGTATAAATTGAATTCTCATTATTTCTTATGTATTGAATCAATAATTTATTAGTCTTTATTCTCTCGACTGAAGAGAAAATCGTATGAAATAAAATGTGTTTGTGCTTATGTATGTATGTATGTTTGCTCGCACGTGTTAAGTCACCTGTACACATATCTGTGAGAGTTTAGGGCAGCATTTTCAAATGAGAGTTTTTTATGCTGGAAGTTCAGTCAATCAGATGTTTTCACTGTCTAGTTCTCCTCCAATCAGGTTTTTTGAGGCAGGGGTCTCACCTAATCAGATGCTTCTGTTATGCAGGTGTCTTTCGTTCAGTCGTTTCAGACTGGCAGATGTGTGAATCATATGTGGGGTGGAATCTGTTGTGTGGGACTTGAATCTACTCGGGTGGGATCTGAGAGTTCCCTTTTTTTTTGGATCGGACTCTGACGCCATGTTCACTACTCTATCAGTAACAGTCAATTATGTCTACATTGTTCTATGATTGCTGCCAAGTTGTTCTGAGAAATACGCAGAGCGTGTTATTTATCAAATCGAAATAATGGAAGAAGTTATGTCGTACCGTTGAAGCGACTCTCAAAGCAGATTAGAAAATTCTAGCCTCCCTCGGACAAAAAAACTGCCTTTTTCCATTTCATCTTTTTCACCACCTAATACACTATATTAAAAAATAAAATATACCACAAGATGCAATGTGAAAAGCTCTACAATTTACAAAGAACAGATTATTTTATAGTTGCAGTTTTCGTTTTCAAAATAGGCAAAATTCTGTGCGGCTAATTCTTGACGCTTCGAACAAGATGTCATATCGAAGGCCATAATTGATGGTCGAGCTTAGACGATTCGATATGTCCCAATTAAAACAATATGCAATTGGATAAAGTTTAAAAAAATGATTTATTAAGTGATGAAATAAGAAAAGGAATCCATCGTCTACTAAAAAATGATCTTTTCTGCAGCGTCAAAAATTAGTCACACAGAGTTTTGTCCATTTTGAAAACAAAAAGCGCAACTTGAAGAAAAAACTTCGAGAAAGTAGATGAAGTGCTCACAAAGATTTGGTTCGACGGCATCAATGATTTTTCTTCTGTTGTCGCCTTGTATGTGGTCCCACCGTTTATATCGAACATCATGTCGCACATTGATAAGAATTGGTGTGATCGATACGTGTTGCAAACACAATATACGTTGTAACTTGTCTATTGCGGTTTGCGGCGATCAAATAATAGTCAAGTGTATCCACAACATTTTCTTTCACCTTTGATACTGTTCGAATACAGTTCATCTGGTATTCACATTGATGAAAATAATTCTCAAAAGGGCAACTCTATAGATCTTTGTTTCAACATCTACATTTGCATCCGCTCATCACTATAATAAAAAGAAATACTCAATCTACACATATCTGCTTAAATCGATTTTGATGCCTATTTTCAAATATTCATATTCACTCTACTTATTAACCTTAAGAGTTTTACCCTTGTTGGTGACTTTCGAATCATTTAGAACAGATATATTGTCAAAGCCATCTGAAGAATCCTCAGCAGGAATGAAATCATAATAATGGGAGGTAGACTCACTCACACCTCACTCCACTGATACCGATCCTTAATCAAATCTAGTGTTGTTTTCAGTTGTAAATCATTGAGTTTTTTTTAAAGCGTTTATTTTTCAAGCTCATTCTTAATATTAATATTACTTATTTATTCATTTATTTATTCGTTACGTTTCGGCCACGATGTTGCCTTCATCAGACTAAATATATTTATGTTTACAAACATTTGCACATACACATACATGTTTTTCTTTAACGTTCTCACTTTTTCCATTAAAAGAGAGAACGCTAAAGAAAACCATGTGTATGTACGTGCGTGCAAATGTTTGTAAACATAAATATATTTAGTCTGATGAAGCCAACATCGTGGCAGAAATGTGACGAATAAAGAAATAAGTGATATCAATATTAAGAAAGAGCTCGAAAAATAAACACTTAAAAAACAACTCAATATGACCTTGAGAAAAACCAGAAATGAGGTGTAAATCATGTCGATTATACATTTTATTTCTGAGTTTCGGATTGTTTGAACGAATACAAAGTGATACCTCTTTGATATGATTCACAAGCAAAGTGGACTCAGAAACACCCACACTATCTACGACATCCTCACACTCTTTAAACTTTGGTGGAATAGAATGATAATGCAGTACATTACATGAAAAACAATCATTTTTTTTATTGCTTATCTAATAGATGTAGTTGTAACAGCTACCAACGCGAGCAACAAACAATCAGAAATATTTATTTCTTTTTCTTGCAAAATGATATAGCGTGCAAGTTTTTTGTTGAACTTGGTAGAATGAACTTTCACAGAAAGTGTTAAATCTTGAAGATAATTGAAGGCAATTTCAGCAAGTCAATTTTATTATGGTGGATTGTTGTTTTGGCTGAAAAGCTTGGTTGAATCTGGAATTAAGGCTTTCTTGATAGTATCTGCCAAGTGTTGAATTTTCATGATGCTTGAAACGAACCCACGCTCGAATTTCAGACAGTAGAACAAGATTTTGCTCGTGCATTAAAGCTTTGCTTGAAAATGGAAGGATTCATTATTCTGTAATTAAAGCGAACATCAATGTAGCATATAAAGGTTTCTGATGAGGCTCTCATCTTGAAAAGATTGAATGTGCTCGTGGCAATTCAAAGCTCTTTTAGTTATATCGCAGAAATATTCTAAAAAGCAATACTCTCGCTGTTAACGAAATAATGCAGCCTATACCCCTAATAAGAACAGCTTCTCAAACGCCTTGAGAGTTTCCTTTTTTTTCTAAAAAATTTATATAGGAACATACAAATCTTTTAATATTTTTGAGTAAAGAAGTGTTTTCCGAATCGAATGATATAGAAATCATTTAATTATCTTGAAAAATAAATGAATAATTAGCGGTAGTTTGAGAGTGATTGGATTTGTCCTTATTAGAAGCATTGTGAATAACAAGAACAATAAGTCAAAGAACGATCCTAATAAGGACAGACTATGTAAAATGCATGAAAAATAAATATTTTTTACTAAATTAATATTTTCACTACCAAAACTTGAAATTTCCTTTGTGGTTCCATGACAAAAGTTGTTCCTTATCAATCAAGGAATATTAATCTCAAGGTGAGATTTTTTCGATTCATATTGCCACAGATATTAAAATTTAAAAACTAACTCGCGTGGTCTTTTTTTAGGAAGACTATTCTTAAATTGGAACAGTCAGCGAAAAAAAGTTCCTCATAGAAATATTCTGTGTAAAATTGATAGAAGCATAAATATTTCCAGTAAATGTACTTTTTTTATATCTCAACTGGAAAATTTCGATATAGTTCCTTTTACAAAAAATGTTCCTTGGTTTAGTGTGAATTAAGTTCCAACGGTTCGAGATAAACGAATGTTTTCTTTCATATCTGCAATATGAGTAAAAAGTCCTAAAATTATCGTTGAATTATGACTATTATAATTCAATCGTAATTCAAAATTTATAAAAAATATATGATGTTCTATTGAATCTATATTGAGGTTTTTTAGGATTTTGTGTCTTTGATCTTAAAAATCATTTCCTAAAAATTTCAATGATATATCGCGAACAATCTCATGTTTTAAATAAAGTTCATCAAAAATAGTTATTTCAAGTAACCAAGAATATAGTCGACTCAAGTAAATAAATTAAAATAAATCAGAAGGAGCTGCTATTGATATTGATTTCATTAGAATTTTTTATTCAAATATGTGTAAACGTCACAGAACATATCGAATTTCAGATAAAGATCAACCCCAGTAGTTCTCACTTGAAGTCAAGTCAAAAATGATGAAAAGAATTTTTATTACTTCTAATTTCAATTTCTGTGGTGAATAAACACCGAATATTACTTACTTTTTCAGCAGATTGTATTTTTTTGTCAGGAATTAAATCTTTTATCTATTCAGATTGAACAATTCGACAATCAGATCCCGTCGGATATCCTTGGAATCCTGTTGAAATCATACGTGAATATTATACCTCGTTTGATCTTCCTCTACTTTCTTCCTCTTATGTAATTAGGTGTAAATTAATATCTTAAATCCAATTTACTTCAACTTATTATTATTTTCAACTGTTGAATAATAAATTCAACACAAAGTAAAATAAAATAAACTATAATAAAAATTTTAAAAAAAGTATAATAAAAATTGAAAAAAATAAAATAAAAGTAAAACACGATAAAGTAAATTAGAAAAAATACCATAAAGTAAAAAACAATAAAATGAAAATAAAATAAAATAACATTAAATATAAAATTTATACTCGCTTTTGACTGACTACATGCCGTAATAAAGTCTATAACAAAATAAGATAAAATGGAACAAAAAACAATAAAAAAACAATTTTAATTAAATTCAAATAAAACTAAGAGAAAAGAAAATTTATACTCACTCTGAATTCATTTCATGCCGTAATAAAACCTAAAATAAAGTATGATCAAATAAAACAACAAACAATAAAATAAAGATAAAATAAAATCAAACATTTATATTCATTGTTGATTGATTTCATTCCCCATCAAAATCTGAAACAACATTAAATAAAAAGCGATCCTTTTCTACCACAGCGCCTCTAGGGATTTGATTGGTTACAGAACGAGCAAATGTAAAAGTATCTAAAATGAAATAAGTACAATAAAATACAATAAAATAAAAAATATATATAATAATGAAATAACCGTAGATTAATAATAATAGATGAAAAAATTTATTTTTGTTTTTTGTTTTCTCGAATTTTCAATCATATTGTTGGGACCGTTCATCGGAACAATATATAATAACATAAATTGGATCAAGTCGAAAAGACAAAAATAAAATAGGTTTTTTTCTTGATTTACTGCTATTCATTTATTACTTTTTTCATTATTTTAATGAGATCAAAAATTTTATTCTTGCATAAAATAATCATTTATTCAATGTCGTATTACGTATTTCGACGCTATTGCTGCACAATGAGTCATAAAATATACGTATTACAGTAGCTATTTAACATGATGATTCATTGCTCTATTTAGAGATACATTTGTTTATTCTACATGAATAATCAAAAACCCAATTACTATTATTATAAATTGTGATTCATGTCCTAATCGATTTAGCCCTTTCAATCTTGATAATCTCTTGCGTTCTGCACGCACACAAAAAAAAATAGCTGAATCTCTCTCTCTTGCTTTCTGTCGTCACAATCACTTGCGCTTGAAACCTTGCATCGTTATTCATAGTCATAAGAAACGATTTATTTCAAAACACATTGTATGATATCCGTCGTCCAAGAAGACGACAGAACGCTAAATATTTTTTTGCATTCTGTATATCATCTCGTAGATAATATGCCGGATTGAAAGAGTTGATTGTAACATATGTGATTTAGTTTACATCTTATAAATTGAAGACGATAGCAATAACATGATCGAGAATCCAACAAAAAGAAAAACAAAAATAAATTTTTTCAATTATTGTTATTTATTTATCCGTTGTTCATTAATAGAATGAAGTCGAAAGCTTTTCTTTTCGAGTAAGATACTCATTTATATAATGTCGTGCTGTCTTTTGATATTCTTGTTGCGCATTCATTTTAAATATAAATCAAATATGTTTTATCGGTATTTTATTGGCATTAAAAAATATGAATGATAGAAAAAAAAATGGAATAGGAAAAAGTAAGAAGTATATAAGGTGAGAAGAGAGAAAAATTTTCAAGAATAAAAATAAAAGAAGGCAATTAGTTAAAATAGATAGACGTAGAGAACTAACTAAAAGAGAATGTCTGTAGGTTTTGATGATGATGGACGACACCATACTACTTCTAAATGTGTGATGTTGCGTTTGTATCGTTTGTTCTACAAAAAAAAATAAAGTTCTTTGTGCAAACCCTACGGGATTAAAATCAGTACTATGTTATTAAGACATACCTAATTTAAACATTCTATTCAAATATTCTGCTTGCTTCAAAGGAACGATAACCAACTTGTACCCATGAACAGCGCTCACAAGCTTAATGCATAATTCTTGGAAACATTCTTTCAAATACTTTGCTCAATTCAAAGCAAAGATTTGGAGTTGATTACATCAACTATCAATACATGGCAAATGAATAATTCTCATAAAAGATTCTTCAAAATATTTTGCTCAATTTAAAGCAAAGATTTGGAATTAATTACATCAACTATGAACACACGACGCATGAATAATTCTAATAAAAGATTCTTTCAAACATTTTCTTCCATTCAAAGCAAAGATTTGGAGAAGATTACATCAAATATGAACACACGACAAATCAATAATTCTCACCAAACATTCTTTCAAATATTTTGCTCAATTCAAAGCAAAGATTTAGAGTTCATTACATGAACTACGAACACACGACAAATGCATCACTCTTCGAAAGACTGTTTCAAATATTTTGCTCAATACAAACCAAACATTTGAAATTGATTACATGAACTCTGAACATGCCACAAATGAATAATTCTTTCAAACACTATTTCCAATATTTTGCTCAATTCAAAGCAAAGATTTGCTGTTCCTTACATCACCTATGAACACACGACAAATGACCAATTCTTTCAACGATTCTTTCAAATATTTTTGCTCAATTCAAAGCAAAGCTTTGGAGTTGATTACATGAACTATGAACACACGACAAATGAATAATTCTCAACATCACCGATTCTCTCAAATATTTTGCTCAATTCAAAGCAAACATTTGCTGTCAATTACATCAACTATGAACACACGACAAATGAATAATGTTCTTAAAAATTCTTTCAAATACTATCCTCAATTCAAAGCAAAGATTTGGAGTCGATTACACCAACTATGAATAGACGACAAATGAATAATTCTTCGAAAGACCCTTTCAAATATTTTGCTCAAGTCAAAGAAAAGATCTGGACTTGATTACATCCACAATGAACACACGACAAATGCATAATTCTTCGACAGATTCTTTCACACATTTTGCTCAATTCAAAGGAAAGATTTCGGATTGATTATACAAACTATGAACACGCCACAAATCAATAATTCTCAGCAAATATCCTTTCAAATATTTTCCTCAATTCAAAGCAAAGATTTGGAGTTGATTACAATAACTATGAACACAGGACAAATGAATAATTCTTGGAAACATTCTATCAAATACTTTGCTCAATTCAAGGCAAAGATTTGGAGTTGAGTACATCAACTACGAACACACGACAAATCAATAATTCTCAACAAAGATTCATTCAAATATTTTGCTCAATTCAAAAGAAAGATTTGGAGTTGATTACATCTACTATGAACACACAACAAATGAATAATTCTCAATAAACATTCTTTCGAATAGTTTGCTCAATTCACAGCTAAGATTTTCAGTTCATTACATCAACTATCAACACACGAAAAATGAATAATTCTCCAAAAGATTCTTTCAAATATTGTCCTGATTTCAAAGTAAAGATTTTGAGCTGATTACATCCCCTATGAACACAGGACAAATGAATAATTATCCAAAAGATTCTTTCAAATATTTTGCTCGATTCAAAGCAAAGATTTCGAATTGATTACATCAACTATGAACACAGGACAAACGAATAATTCTTGCAAAGATTCTTTCAAATATTTTACTCAATTCAAAGCAAAGATTTGGAGTTGATTACATCAACTATGAACACACGACAAATCAACAATTCCTGTCAAGATTCTTTCGAATATTTTACTCAATTCAAAGCAAAGATTCGAAGCTGATTACATCAACTATGAACACAAAACAAATAAATAATTCCTTTCAAGATTCTTTCAAATATTTTACTCAATTCAAAGCAAACAATTGAAGTAGATAACATCAACTATGAACACACGACAAATGAATAATTCTTGCAAAGATTCTTTCAAATATTTTACTCAATTCAAAGCAAACATTTGGAGTTGATTACATCAACTAAGAAGACAACACGTATGAATAACTGTCAGGAAAGATTCTTTCACATATTTTGCCCAATTCAAAGCGAAGATTTCAAGTTGATTATACCAACTATGAACACAACACAAATCAATAACTCTTAGGAAAGATTCTTTCAAATCTTTAGCCGAATTAAAAGCGAAGCTTCAGAGTTGATTACATCAACTATGAACACACAAGAAATCAATAATACTTCAAAAGATTCTTTCAAATATTTTGCTCAATTCAACGCAAAGATTTCGAGTCGATTACATCAACTCTGAACACACGACAAATGAATAATTCTCAGGAACAAAGATTCTTTTAAATATTTTACTCAATTCAAAGCAAAGATTTGCAGTTGATTACATGAACTATGAACACAAGACATATGAATAATTCTCCAAAAGATTCTTTCAAATATTTTGCTCAATTCAAAGCAAAGATTTGCAGTTCATTACATCAACTATCAACACACGACAAATGCATACTTCTTGTAAAGATTCTTTCAGATATTTTGCTCAATTCGAAGCAAAGATTTGCAGTTGATTACATCAACTATGTAGACAAGACAAATGAATAGTTATTGCAAAGATTCTTTCAAATATTTCACTCAATTCAAAGCAAAGATTTGTAGTTAATTACATCAACGATGAACACACGGAAAATGAATAATTCTTCCAAAGATTCTTTGAAATATATTACTCAAGTGAAAGAGAAGATTTGGAGTTGATTACATCAACTACGAACACACGACAAACGAGTAATTCTCCAAAAGATTCTTTCAAATATTTTGCTCAATTCAAAGCAAAGATTTGGAGTTGATTACATCAACTATGTAGACAAGACAACTGAATAATTCTTTTAAAGATTCTTTGAAATATTTTACTCAATTCAAAGCAAAGATTTGCAGTTAATTACATCAACAATGAACACACGGGAAATGAATAATTCTTCCAAAGATTTTTTCAAATATTTTACTCAATTCAAAGCAAAGATTTCGAGTTGCTTACATCAATGATGAACACACGAGAAATGAATAATTCTGAAGAAAGATTCTTTGAAATATTTTGCTCAATTCAAAGGAAAGATTTGAAGTTGATTACATCAACTATGAACACACGACAAATGAATCATTCTCACGAAAGATTCTTTCAAATATTTTGTTCAATTCAAAGGAAAGATTTGAACTTGATTACATGAACTATGAACACAACACAACTGAATAATTATCAGGAAAGATGCTTTCAAATATTTCGTTCCATTAAAAGAAAAGATTTCCAGTCGATTACATCAACTATGAACACACAAGAAAAGAATAATTCTGTAAAGGATTCTTTCAAACGTTTTACTCAATTCAAAGGAAAGGTTTCGAGTTGAATACATCAACTATGAACACAAGACAAATGAAGAATTCTTGGCAGGATTCTTTCAAATATTTTACTCTATTCGAAGCAAGGATTTGCAGTTGATTACATCAACTATGAACAGAAGACAAATGAATAATTTTTTGCAAGATTCTTTCAATTAGTTTGCGCAATTCACAGCAAAGATTTGGAGTGGATTACATCAACTATGAACACAGGACAGATGAATAATTCTTGGCAACATTGTTTCAAATATTTTACTGAGTTGAAAGCAAAGATTTGGAGTTGATTACATCAACTATGAACACAAGACAAATGAATAATTTGTTTCAAGGTTCTTTCAAATATTTTACTGAATTCAAAGCAAAGATTTGGAGTTGATTACATCAACTATGAACACAAGAGAAATGAATAATTCTTTTCATGATTCTTTCAAATATTTTATTCAATTGAAAGGAAAGATTTGGGATTGATTAGCTCAACTATGAACACAAGACAAAGGAATAATGTTGGTAAAGATTCTTTCAAATATTTTGCTCAATTCAAAGGAAAGAATTGGAGTTGATTACATGAACTATGAACACATGAGAAATGAAGCATTCTGTCAAAGATTCTTTCAAATTTTTTTGCTGAATTCAAAGCAAAGATTTGAAGTCGATTACATGGACTATGAACACACGACAAATGAATGATTCTCTAAAAGATTCTTTGAAGTATATTGCTGAATTGAAGGGAAAGATTTGCAGTTGATTACGTCAACTATGAACACACGAGAAAGGAACAATTCTCAAGAAAGATTCTTTGAAATATTTTGCTGAATTGAAAGCAAAGATTTGGAGTTGATTACACCAACTATGCACACAGGACAAATGAATAATTCTTCCAAAGATTCTTTGAAATATTTTCCTGAATTCAAGGGAAAGATTGGAAGTGGATTACATGAACTATGAGCACACGACAAATGAATAATTCTCCAAATGATTCTTTCAAATATTTTGGTCAATCCAAAGCAAACATTTGGAGTTGATTACATTAACTATAAACACGCGACGAATGAATAGTTCTTGTAAAGATTCTGTCAAATATTTTGCTCAGTTCAAAGCGAAGATTTGGAGTTGATTACATCTACTATGAACAGACGAGAAATGAATAATTGTAAGTAAAGATTCTTTTAAATATTTTGCTGAATTGAAGGCAAAGATTTGAAGTTGATTGCATCAACTATGAACAGACGACAAATGAATAATTGTTCCAAAGACTGTTTCAAATATTTTGCTCAATTGGAAGCAAAGATGTGGAGTTGAGTACATGAACTATGAACATAGGAGAAATGAATAATTCGTGAAAAGATTCTTTGAGATATTTTGCTCAGTTCAAAGCGAAGATTTGGAGTTGATTACATCAACGATGAACGCAAGACAAATGAATGATTATTAGAAAAGATGCTGTGAAATATTTTGCTCAATTCCAAGCAAAGATTTGGAGTTGATTCCATCAACTATGAGGAGAAGACAAATGAATAATTCTTTCAAAGATTCTTTGAAATATTTTACTGAATTCAAAGGAAAGATTTGGAGTTGATTACATGAACTATGAACACTGGACAAATGAATAATTCTCAGGAAAGGTTCTTTGAAATATTTTGCGCAATTCTAGGCACGGATTTGGAGTTGATTACATCAGCTATGAACGCAAGACAAATGAATGATTCTTGCAAAGATTCTTTCAAATATTTTGTTCAATTCAAAGCAAAGATTTGAAGTTGATTACATCAACTATGAAAACAGGACAGATGAATAATTCTCCAAAAGATTGTTTCGAATATTTTGCGCGATTCAAAGGAAAGGTTTGGAATTGATTACATCAACTGTGAACATAGGACAAATCAGTAATTCTTTCAAAGATTCTTTGAAGTATTTTGCTCAATTCAAAGCAAAGATTTGGAATTGATTAGATTGATTATGAACACAGGAGAAATGAATAATTCTGCTAAAGACTCTTTCAAATATTTTGCTCAATTGAAATGAAAGATTGGAAGTTGACTACATGAACTATGAACACGCGAAAAATGAAGAATTCTCCACAGGATTCTTTCCAATATTTTGCTCAATTGAAGGGGAAAAGTTGAAGTTGATTAGATGTACTTTGAACACACGACAAATGAATAATTCTTCCCAAGATTGTTTCAAATAGTTTGCTGAACTCAAGGGAAAGATATGGAGTTGATAACATGAGATAGAAAGAGAGGACAAACTAATTCCCTTTTCGTCGCTGAAATAGGTGAGCGAGAAGGGGGGTTGTTTAATAACTAGATGATCATTGGTTTGACTGTTTTTGTAAATTGCTCGCCGATGTATTTTAAAATCATCTGATTGGCGGAGGACGCCAGGTTTTGTGAATGTGCTCTGCAACTGTTTCCGGTAGGTTCTTGCTGGATCGACAGAACTTTGAGGTTCAGAGGAACCAATCGCGGCAATAATGATAGTGAAGTGTTTTGGTTTTATTCCACTTGTTTTGTAAGAGTTCTTCATTGAAGCAGAAAATATTGCGGCACTTGAAGTGTACCATTTTGGAAACTTAAATGTTGTAACTTGAAATTCGTGTAAAGCTCTAGAATGTTTTCGTATTTTTGAACATGGTGAGGAAGCTCTAATTCTCATAAATGGCATTTTAATTAAATTTTAATTCAAGAAAAAGCAGATTTAAATAGATTTAGCGAGTAACTTTTTACTATCTAAATGCATGAGTTTTATTTGCATTGGTGTGCCTTTCACACTAACTTGGTTATTGATCTGTATAGAATAAATACATTTGAATAAGTTGTAAATGAGTATGCATTGAAATCCATTGATTTCTGCTTCGCTTCAAACGCGTGCAGAAATGAATGGATTTAAATGAAAGGGAATCAACTGATTGCAAATCAGATAATCAAGTGGAAATGAAATGGGAGTCAATGGTTTTTAGAAACTGTTTTTTACATAATTCCCATCTATTAGTTGATATATAGTTCTGAAGCAAGGTAAATCAGTCGAAATAAGGTCACAAAGTGCTCGAAAATGTGATATGAGCTCTATGGACAGTGGCGACAGTCTATATGCGTGTATATTTGACCGCTTTCCTAATTTGATCTCCGTTCGACCAATGGGATGACATTGAAAGAGGACAAAATTTGTTTTCTGTTCCAAGCATCATTTCCGCCACCTTTCTTGGAACACAATACATACATACTTTCCTAACTGGATTCATCCTAATTTCTCGATGATATGCCTATTTCAAATTCTTTCGATATGAACGTCACATGTATTTCTTCGAATGTTATGGATCTTCGGAATGACACCTCTCACGATTTTCTTCGATAATTTTCCGGTGAGAATGCGGCCGACCTTTTCTCTTTTCATAAGTGTAACAGTGTTGATTCATTTTTTGGATGCAAAGATATGATTGAAATTCCTTATCTAGAATCCCACGAAATCGATGATATCAAGAAACGTGTGTGTATCAAATTCTCCAGTAGTAGTAATAATCTTCTTCCCGGGGTCGAGCAAATCATCGGTCGTTCATCTGACTAGACTTCCTCGTAGGATGTGAGACGAACACAACAAACAAGCTTAAAAACTCCAATAGATTGCTCGTTCTTCGGCTGCACCATCATCCGATTTTACTATTACCTGTGTGTGTATGTCGTCGACTTCTTCCATAGTCACTCTGTCGAGTCTTGTGCCGATCTCTCCATGTATGACTGTTTTTTTTGTCGACTTCTCAATGCCCTAGTGCCTCAAACGCTCTTCATCTTCTCACGGAAAATGCAATGAATAGAATTTTCAAAATTACCATTAAATGGCTTTATTATAACAAAGACAATCTAGATTTGGTTGGTTTGAATTTCAAGTAACGAGTTGATTATCAAATCGAACTCTACGACCAATATGATCATATCCTTGTCTGATGCAGGTGTGGCACAGAATGCGGTCTTGATCATACCAAAGTTGTTCTGGTGGTAAGTCAATCAATTATCAAAAGAAAATCTTTTGTTACTTAAGAGAGAATCCATGAGCCCACTGAGGAATCAAGGTACCGATGAAAAAAATTGTTTTTTCATCTGAGATGAGCATTTGAATCAGCGATATCCAAAATCAGTAAATCCATGATTTTAGCGTTTTTGGATCAGTCATTAAAGAAATAGCCTTACCAAACTTTTTGAACACTCCTTACCTACCGTGGAAAAAATTTCAAAAATTGCTTCTGAAAGCTTCAGCTCTCAACTCCGACTAAAAGTTAACCAGACTTTTTTCAGCTATACATTAGGAAATGGAGCATCAAAAATTGAACAAAATTAGCTATTCGAATTTCATATATCATGCGCTAGTCCAGTGTTTATTTGCTAAATACTATACGAGATGATCCATTTTTTTGCAAAAAAGAACAATCGATTTTTCCAGTCCATCGGCTGTCTTACAGCTTTGTACATGGATTTCCAAGCTAATTTTCATATGTTATGTAACTTTTTCTTCTGTACAAAACAGTAAAAAAAACATTTAAAAAAATAGTATCTTTTGGGTGAAAAATGGTTTACATTGTCGATCGTCAGGCTCGGAGCAGCATAAAATAGCATAGAGCCACTGTTCGATCTCCGCTTTTGATAAAAAATGTTTCATATGGCAAGTATCAGGATGTCATCCTAGATAGAATGGGATGAATATTTTATGAAAAAAACGAAATTGTTTTTCGATTCCCCTCAGACCCCTGAGGAAGGTACGGCAATTTCGGAAAAACATCTTTTTCTCGATTTCAGCCTAATAGTTATTAGATCTTGTAGGCCTTGAAACGCTGATTACAAATATGTGGTCAGAATTCAAAATCGACTCTAGTTCAGCAGAATAAGACGAACATTATAGAGTTATAGAGTCGTCTAGGACTCTTTAGATGGATCCACTGTAATATCCATCTTATTCTGCCAAATTAGAGTCGATTTTGAATTCTGACCACATATTTGTGATAAGCGTTTCAATGTCTACAAGATCCAATAAATATTAGGTCGAAATCCAGAAAAAATTTTTTTCTGAAACTGTCGTACCTTCCTCAGGGGTCCACGGCACGGTGGGCGAAAAATGGGTCAGGAGCAATTTTCAGTTGCCAAATCACTTTTGAATCGAAGCTATGCGCATTATGTAGGCTCTAATGAACTATAAACATCCTGAAAAGAGTTCGTACTTATGGATTATTTCTGTCAAGATATTTAATTTTGATGGCATTTTTTTTTGGGCAAAAAGCCGTGGTTCCCAGCAGATTCATCTGAAAAATCAATTTTCGAACTTCGACTTGAAACTTTGCCAACAGAAAGGTTTTAATGAGAGTAGTTTATTCTAAAAGTTTCAAATTTTTAGATTCCTTCTATTCCGAAATACGAGTATAAGAAAAAAACTATTCATTTTCACATCACTTATGGCACAAAATGTTAAACGTTCATATTTAAGAATAGGGGCAACCAAGAAATTTGAAACTTTCAGGATTAACTAGTCTCATGGAGACCTGTCTCCTCACAAAGTTTCAAGTCGAAATTCAAAAATTGATTTTTCAGGTATACTTGAAGGTACCACGGCATTGTGCTAAAAAATGCCGGGAAAATTAAATATATCTATAGAAATAAGTCAGGGTACGAACGTTTTTCACGATGTTCAGAACTCATTAGGGACTGCATGATGCACGATTTTATAACTCAATACTATTTTACAAACGGGAAAATAATAAAATACGAAACACAACAGTTTACAATTTACAATGGAAACTATGCGTAAGTGTTTTATACTATTAATTAGTAAGAGTTTAAAAGCTGAGTTTTGAATGAAGGAGCGAATTTAACATTTAAAAAGGTATATTTTTGATGTCGCCTTGTCAGTTTGAAATTCCATCAATCTGGAAGATAAGCAATAATAGTAGGAATCATAAAAAACAGATCTGCATCGACGTTTATATTTGAGATACTGTATCTCGATAAAAGTTTAAATCCGCGTCTGTGCGCTAACACCAACTATAGATGATGGCACGCTCTATCAAATGGTAAATTACAATCTGAATAAAAGTCTTCGCGTGATCCGACGAGAAGGTCGCATGATTCACTGGTAATTATTTTTTGTCATACCAAATATAATTTTTCTGTCTTATTGAAGCATAAAAAGCTTGAAGAAATCTCAAAGCCTTATAATATATAGTAAACATCTAATACTATACAACTGTATAATAACAATTGATTATAACTGCATCGTCGATTAAAAACAGAAATTTTTCTTATATGGTACTTTTGGAGATATTCATATAATTTTCCTGCTTTGTGATTCCTGGTATATGACAGATGCTCGCTTTCAATCAGACCCCGATCTACAGTTAAATGCAGACGCATAGTAGCTTTAATGCTAGTTAAGATATGGATATAAATCTCAGAAGTCGATTTTGTCGTCTGGCTGCCAACTGTACGGGGGGAGGGGTCGCATAAAATTTCGTTTTTTTTCATAAAATATTCATCCCATTCTATCTAGGATGGCATCCTAATACTTGCCATATGAAAACTTTTTATCAAAAGCGGAGATCGAACAGTGGCCCTATGCTATTTTATGCTGGTCCAAGCCTGACGATCGACAATGTAAGCCACTTTTCACCCAAAAGATATCATTTTGTACACAAGAAAAAGTTACACAACATATATGAAAATTAGCTTGGAACTTCATGTACAAAGCTGTAAGATAGTGGATGAACTGAATGAGATCAAAAGTGAGCAGCTTGTGATCACTGAGAGGACAGAGCTGAGTGTGTGTGTCGACATTTGTGGTAAACAAACTTGTCGTCGGATTAGCAAGTACCCAATCAGTTTTTTGAGAACTTTCTCTGTCGAATATAGTCATGAGAGTATCGATGCCGGAGAAGAATTCATCGCCAAGTAAAGTTTGAAGTTGACAGCCTTGGTTGATTTCTTCAAATTCGTCAAAGAGGGCTTGACAAATTTTTTCTATTGATAGAACGTAGACTAATGCCATGAAGAGATGTCCATTAGCAGTCTCGATTTGCATCACGACCGCTTTATTTTCCTGGACGACTTTCTTGAGAATCTTAAGACATCGAATAACATCTTTGATAAGAAGTATGACACCACCTACTTCTTGATTCTCATGCCTATCATTTCGAAAAACATTGAAGCCAGGCAGAAAGAAGTGATGGTAGAGACGAGGATCCGTCTCGTTCAATGAAGTCACGTTGAATTGATGAAATCTTGCAAATTTCTTCTCAATATTTCTTAGCGCTTGTAATATTAATATGACAACAGAGACCGTGTATCTTGACAAGATGCGGTTGGTATTCGCTATTGTTGAGACTGGGCTCTCGAGGTGAAAGATTCCCAGTTTGACGCACTTTTTGGCTCATTACTAGCAAAGCATTGAAAAGCAATTGATTTAGCTGAATATTGGCTATTAATAGTTTTCGCTAGCATTCCAAATGTGAGATGAAAAGTATTCTGATAGGAGGCAGGTAATTGGGTAGTAGCGCATTGATAAGACACGAGATAGCTTTTCTTCTGACATTTTCAGCTAGAATGTGTCCAAGATGTCGTCGCCAGACGCTGTTTTGATCTGCGTTTTGATAGATTTGTCTTAGCAGCTTGTCAAATTTCTGTTCCAGACGATCAAAGACACGTTTCATCATTTCTTCAACAGTGATCATAGTGGTGTTCATGATACTCGTAGTAATCCTCTCAATTATTTCAACAACTTGTTTCAAGACGAAAATATTCAAATTTTGTCTCTGATGTTGAGAAAATAAGGGAATAATCTTGAAGATTTCCAAATCGAGACTCTTTTGATTAAATTCATATTTGAGCTTGTAAACAAAGTGGAAAATCAATCGATAGTGTTTTGCAGACGTTTTTGTTGTTCTTTCTATTTAGATTATTGGCCGGAGAATGACAAGTAACTAGAGCTAGATCGGTAATTCACCAGTTGACAACCAGAAAAATCTATCTCGACTCAGTTTTTGGGCTATGAACGCCAGATTTTACGTCTTTCTTTATCAAAAAGATAAGATGTCTCTCAATTAGTTTTTACTAGTATTTTGCAAATTATAATGATGTCAAAGACTGTTAGAATGGAATGATAATCGACTACAGAAATTGAACCAAACGAGTAAACCGGTACCGGTTTGTTGGTTCCATTCATTTTCGCTGTTGAGCCTGTTGGTTGTTCGCAGGTCTGGTTCTAAAAGTTTGTCTACTTTTTCGACTTTTTTGCTCAGCTGAAATGCTTTTAAATTATGTTTTTTTTCTTTTACGAAATAATAATGAAAACAAGTGTAGGCAAAAAACTCATAACAAAATGGTGATGCAGCTCGATAAGAAGCTGAATTTGACTCCGCAAATCCGACCGATCCCCGTAACGATTTGTTGATTTGTTTTGTTGAACATTCAAGTAACTGACTTTGCCACTTTGTGTCGATTGTTCACCAGTGTGAAGCACTTTTCAACAGGTTCGATCCACCGATTTTTCGGTTGTTCACTGGCCGGAATGTATCGGTAACCTATTCGTACTGGTTGAAACGACTCGTTTGACTGTTTCTTTACCGGTACTAGCACCGGTAGATCCTAAACCTCTACACTATAAAAAAAAAGGTATTTTATCAAACTTTGTAGGTTTCGCGCTGGTTTTCGAAACTATTTTAAGTTCCGTGGGATGGAAAAGGTTTCGTAGTCTCCAAACTAAACCTTTTTAAGTTTCGAAAATCGAAGAAGGTTTCGAAGTTTTACTACGAAACTTTCTAGAAGTTGTGCACATTGTTTATTGAACTTCCGGTGGTTTCGTATATTTGGTGCGAAACCGTTGGCAGTTTCGTAGAGCATTTAAAGATTTCGTATTAGTTCTACGAAACCATTCATAGTTCCGTAAGTGCTCCTATAGTTTTGGATGCGCTATACGAAACTAGCTATGGTTTCGTAAAAGATATACCGAACCTTTACATCGTTTACGAAGTTATGAACAGTTTCGTACAATTTGTACTGAACCTTTTGATGTTTTACGAAACCCCTAATAGTTTCGTAGAACAAGCAAAGGTTTCGTGTGTCTTATACCAATCTATCAAAAGTTTCGGCATGCATTTTACGAAACTTTTCGTAGCCCCGCAAATGATCTAATAGTTCGGTATATCTTTTACGAAACCATGGCTAGTTTTGTACAACGTTTCAAGAACTACTAGAGCACCTATGCAATCATGAATAGCTTCGCAGAACTAATACGAAACCTTCAGATATTCTACGAAACTGCCAATCGTTTCGTGATATATATACGGAACCTTCAGATAAATAACGAAACTCTTAATGGTTTCTTAAAATGTCTCCGGAACCTTTGCAACATATACGAAACTATGCATGGTTCCGTAAAAGATATGCCGAACCATTGCATCATTCACGAAGCTATCGATGGTTTCCTGTCACGTATACGGAACCTGTAGATGCTTTACGAAACCATCAATGGTTTCGTATATTGTATACAGAACCATAATAAAGATTGCGAAACCCTCAATTGTTCTGTACAATTTGTACTGAACCATTTTGCTGCTTGCGGAACTAAGGATGGTTTTGCGTTTCATATTCGGAACCTTTAGATATGCTACAGAACTACCACTAGTATCGTATAATGTATACGGAACCATAATACAGCTTGCGAAACCACCAACAGTTCCGTACAATGTATATGAAACCATTATGTAAGACTTGCAAAATTGTCAGAACCTTCGCATAACAAATACGAAATGTTTTGATATTCTAGAAAGCCGATCATGGTTTCGTTGGTTAGCTAAACGCTCCACTCCATTGCACGACATCAATGATAGTCTCGCAAAATACGTTAAGCTTTATCAATTCTCGCATAAAGACTGGTCAAATTCTAGTAAGCGATGACATGGTCGCTCTGCTTCGCTTGAAAGCATATGCCATAATAAATACCATCAAAAATTTCTTATTTATTCGTTTGGCTAAGAACGTTCCGCTGTTCGCTATGATACTTTACTAGAGAACACTCATCGACACAAAAAAAGCTTATTAGCGAACATTGGAGATTTAAGAAGGGAATATTGAAGAAGTGTCTATACAAATACATAATGCATAAGTCAGAGAAAATGGTCAGGAGGATGCACAGTCAGATGATCATACAGATAGTGTCAGCTTTATTTATCGACTCCAGATACTAGTTAACTAAGTGTCGAAAGATAAATTGATAATGTTTAGAGTTCATCGAAATAAGAGAAGCACATTTTGGATGTGGGTGTACGTTTGAGTGTGATTTTGATTTTTTGCTTTATCCGCACCAATCATCCACCCACACCCACAATTTTTACTATTACCCAACCAACGTTTTCTAGACTAGAATTTTTCAAAATATACGCATTTATTCTTCCTTCCGATATTTTCACATACGTACTATCATTTATAATATTAAGCACCAACATTGAGTAGTTCATAGATGTCTATAAGGAGAATCATCCATTAGGTAATCTAAATTGATGAAGCTCACCATGCAGTAGATGACTAATATGTATGAGGACCAGCAATAGGTAAGTCATCTGTATCATCGAAGGCCAACATTAAGTAAATGGTCAATACCCAGGTCAATTATGCTCGGCTGTACACGGCCATTTGCCAACTAATTATGGCGGATAAGAGTGACCGTTTCCGCCAGACTTTAACAACAACTGTAAACGATGCCTCTCAGAATATTACAGTCAGTGTACATGACACTCGTAAAAGTCGGTCGTAAACGGCTAATGTAACAGGAGGGCATCCGTAACGCTGCTTGTGAGCCAATGTAAGACGACGTATTCATGAGCAGTTTACGGCACTTCCTTCTGCCAATAATTAATGACAGGTTACGTCGCATTACAACGATCGGAAACAGTGACTATGAGCAATGATGGTTAACGAGCATGGTACCAACACGGGGACTGCAAACAAACATACTATAAATTATCGTAATGTACTGTACACGCTACATGTTACCGAATAACGCATCCACCGATTGTCAACAACTGTTTAACTAATAATACATCTATCCCAAAACGATCTAACAAAACAGTCATTCTTTCCGACTATTAGCTAAGTGAAAATGGTGTACCAGATTATCGATCCATCTCCACTCACAAATCAGATGGATAGATAGCATTTCACAGTTATAAGAAAATCCGAGCACTCCGAGACTCCAGAAATGACTAAAATGTAATACCAACATAGTCTCGAAATGAGGAAGAAAACGACTCCTGAAATTTCATTGCTCAACTTCATTTGACCGATCGAATCATCGAATTATATTTCTTGGTAAGAAGAAGAAGAAGAATATCCTTGCCTGGTGGCCACCTTCCAGTATGGGGTGCTGCTCAAGGTCGGTTTCAAAAGCCCGATATTTTTCTTGCAACTAGTACTAGCTGCAGCTCTGGATAGTACGCTGACCTGACTCAGAGTTCTTCTCGCTTAATCGCTTATGTCTCCCATGTATGCTGACTAACCACATATGAGCCATAAAGGCTTTTTGTGTATGTCAACAACGTAGTCAGCGTGGAATTGGATGGGTGGTCTGAGATAAAACAGCTGTTAGTGATTTGTCCAAGGTCATTCTATAAATCATGGCGTCGAGGTTCGAACACACTATCTTGTTGATATGATTCGAACATCTTAACAATTCAGCCATAGCGGCTCTTTTTGGTAAGCTCCAAGCCGGAGACCTACATGCATACGCATCATTCAATGAAGCATCCCCACTAACACTAGGATCGGCCGGAACGTGGCAAGTAGCTGTGCTTACAATAAAGAAGAAAAGCCCTACTGAAATCTGGTTCGTCTATTTAACTGACCAAGCAAAACATCATATTCAATTTCTTTATGAAGAGTAATGCGAGGACCCACACATACACCCGTCATTCGATAGAGCGTCCCCAATAACCCTAGGATCGGCTGAATATGGTTAATACTTATCCTTATAATAAGAAAGAAAGACCTTCCTGAAATTCGATTGGTTGAAAATGATCCCCTTGAATTCTACATAGCGTCACTAATCGTTCACCTTTTGTTTCGCCCCACATACATATATATATATAAACCAGTGAACTTATGACCTCTCGCTAATACCATAGACAATGCGGGACGTAAATACTTTCCAAAGTTACCCCTCATTTTTGCTTGGTATTCTATTTCATTACTTATGAGCGAAGCAGAGATCTACACATATACCCATCATTCGATAGGACATTCGCACGAACTCTAGAATCAACTCGAACATGACTACTACTTCACCTTAAGATAAGGAGGAAAAGCCCTCTTGGGTATAGGTGTGGATTAAGAAAAGAAAAATACTCACACCCACGTCCAGACCCAAGATTGGTACCTGGTTGGTGTGCTATGGTGGCGTAGACATCTATATACCGCACGGCGAAGTACGGTCGTAATACGGTCCATGGAAATACGGCCTAGATATGACTGGTTTTGGTCTTCGTAAAGGTCGATCTGGGTATCTATGAAGACTGCCACTAGGAAAATCA